>JAHWFP010067528.1:2134-18068 GCA_023313725.1 Lithobius niger | reverse complement strand
GGGGGGGGGGGGGGGAACCAAAGGCGGATTACTTTCTCGAAGCCATTCCGGTTCACAAGTTATTGTAAAGAAGTAGTCCTTTGGGCAGATAATAATTTCCTTTTTCTCCCCCCCAAACATCCCCTTCATTGGCGTGGGCTTCTCAGTAGAGACGGGAGAGGAATATGGGGTTATAGTGGGGTGAGGGGTTGGAGGGGGAAGGGGATGGGCAACAGAGTAGTGCACCTTTTTAACCTTGTTTGCGTAGAAAAGGAAAGTTGTAAATTTTTTTTGCGTTCGCCATGGGAACTGTAAAAAACTTCCACACCTACCGCAGGGAATTTAACTTAAAGACTCGCTCCCATAGTTTCCACATGGACGGTTTTGGGGGTTCGTAACGTTACTTTAAGTGAATGATGGCGTTGAGGCAGCGGGTGTGCAAGATGGTGACCCACATTCGAAATGGAATTTGGCGTTCCATTGCACACCCCCCATCTCTCTCTCTCTTCGTTTATTCACTCCTTCCATTATTTCCTTTATTCAGCATATACTTCATTCGTTCCATCCATCCATCCAGCTTTAGCTTTATAACAAACCAGCGAACGAACGGTTGGGCTTAGCAAAAATCGATATCACATCCGGGTGTGTTGTAGGAGAGAGAGAGAGAGAACGGGAAAGCAGCATTGGTCGCTTACGTCACAGGCGAAGGGTGCACTACGTCATCGGCGTACCCCAGCCACCATGCTCCTCGACCCGCCGCCTACCGCCAACTACTACCACCACCGTCGTTTGCAGCCTCGTTGCTTTTAGCCTGCCTGCCACTGCAACTGCTGGAGCGGCCATAACAGCGACTAGGCCGAACGAAAAAGCCGAGAGAGTCCTAACAACGGAGACTCCGTAATAACAGAAACGATCATCGAACATCGAAAAAAACGGACAGCCGCCACCCGAATTTCTCCCTGAAACCTGCAACCTCGTCCGCGGCCACACCGTACGATATGTTTGCCATCACGCGGCTAGTGACCCACAAGAAACCCGCCGCGGCCGCTATGGTATCGACGACGACGGTCCTGTTGGCTCTGGCTCTATGGCTCGGCTCGGCTCCTCCGGCCGACGGTGGAGAGGTATTCAGCAATTCGTTTCTGGTGGAATTTCGTAAAGACACCAACAACAAGCTAGCTAACGAAATCGCCGGCAAAAATGGCTTCGTCAACCTTGGACCGGTAAGTCCTTATCGTTTTTAAAATCCAGAAACGTTGCCCTGTCTCCCGTATGCGTAATAACCTCTATCGGAGGAATGAACCCTACGTATCGTGGTTTTCATCTGTCGTTGGCTTCCCACCTGGTCTACAGTTTGTACCGCCGTGTTGTGACATTGAAACGTAGCCACGCGGTGGGGTCTTACTAGCCGCTCTGTTGTTAAGCTCGAAAACAATCTTATATTCCTAGTTGCGTGTCACCAAAACTTGTTGTCGTTACTATGGTGATGAGTACGGGCTTAACGCGTGTAATGCGATAGAAATTAGGGTCGTTTTTAGGGGTGAAAATTGCCAACATACGGCCGGTTTGTCAGTTGGGATTCGGCGTTCAAAACGCAGCGTGCGTTATGGAAATAATTTTGTTTTTTTGTCTGGCCTGTCTACGTTTTGCTATGTAGCCTCTCCAAGCCACTGCCAAAAATGCCGTTTTTTCTCACAATTCGATTTGAAACGTACATTGTTTAGATTTGACGTTAAACGAATCAAAGACTGCACACGTGGCGGAACGTGAGTGACATTATTGGAAACAATGAGCCGCGTCGAAAAAAAAAAAAGGCCAACTTAGAATGCAGCTTTTAATGTCTTGCCGCTGTTAGCGTTTCTAATGCTTTTTATCTTGCAGAGAATCACTAACTTGTAAAATATTTTTATTTATCTTACACTAAGTTTGAAATTTGTGAACACTGTAGTGTCACATACGGTAGGCTTAATAATTAATTTCTTAACGCACTTGTCAATGGAACTGAAAGCTGTTTACCATACACTGTACAGCCAAAAACATTTCTATGTATTACCTCATTGGTTTAAACTTATTAAAGTTTCGTTCTCATTCATTTTTTAAATGTAAAAGGACTGTAGCTTCTATGCCAGAAATAGAGCCTTTTCTTCCGTTTCTTCTTTATTTCTATACACGTAATTGTTGTTTACATTCGACTGCCACAAATAATACACACCACTGGTGTGGCGTACTGTTTACATTATCCTTTGTTTTTCAAGATTCTGCAATTCATGGTAAACCAAAACATCAATAATTGTGTTTATTATTTCGTTGTCTGTTGCATAACTAAAGAAAAATAAACTTAAATTTAAATGAAAAACAATCACAAGTACCGGATAATATCAGATAAAAGACAACTGTTGCTACAATTTAATACACTACGACGCTTCGGTGTTTTGTGCAGCATCGTTTTCTGGCAGAAAAAAGCAGTACAGCTTCGTGGATGGACTGTGTCTGAAAACGATGTTACGCAAAACCCCGAAATGACATACCATAGTGCAATGAATTGTAGTTTTAGTTTTCTGACCAGCCCCAGTTTTAACCCAATTCTTCCGAACAGCACCTTACGGCGTTCTTCGATCTTACGCTATCCTACAAATTATTGGCTGGCGTCATTCGCAACCTGACTGATTTCGAAAGATTAAAATCAAAACCCGGATGGTTTTCTTGTTAAAGGCAAATTAACGTCATTTACATCTTGTTTATTACGTTAATAGGAAATAACATTAGAATCAATATTACAATTCAAAAAGAATAATTCAAATTCATCACGTGCAGCCTTTTATACAGTGAAAAGAAAGAAGTTGACATTTACCAATTTCAGTACCATTTCTTGCCACTAGATGGCGTTGTTAACAAAGTGTGTTAACCTACCGCTGTTTAAATAACTCGTGCATTTTTCAGATATTATATTTTTGCCTTTTTTTTTTTTTAGCAAATTTCTGTTCTTTTTAGGAAAACAATTAAAAAATATACACAAACAAGCTGAACCAGCAAACACACTTTGCTAACAACGCCATCTATGGGAAGAAATGGTACTAATATTAGTAAATCTCAATTTTTTATTGTATAAAATATTGTATGCAACAAATTTTAATTGTTCTATTTTGTATTTAAGAGAATTAAAAAAGTAGTATCGTAATAAACAACTGCAAACGTTGTGAATTAATCTTGTGTACTTGCATGTTTGCTGGGGCCGATGGCCAACCTTCAGTCTAACCTCTTTAATCTTTCATAAGTGCAGATCACTTCATTTCCGTTTCCTGTTTCTGGAACCTTCTACAAATTTCCATTACCCATAATACTTTGTTATTTAGCGGTTGTCAGGAGTAACCAAAACGTAAAAAGAAACGGATCAAGCATGCAAACTCAGTTAGCCTTCGGGCCAGCCATCCGGCTGGTCCTCTTCAACCCCTGCTAGGTTTCCCTGGTTAGGGATAATTTTTGCTAATAAGCCTTCAGTAGGCACGAACCTTGTTAGGACTTGTAAGCATAGATAATTTCCTCTAAACTTAAAGTTCAGACCCTAAAGCCCCTAACTCAGTCTTTTGAGAGCCCTCCCACTTTGCAATTTTTCGTCAGTAAATAACCTAATTTGCTCTTTAAGCGAAGCACGATCAATTTGGAGGACTCCTTAAGGTTCTAGGAAGACTTAAGGTGTGGTTTAGAACACGGGTCTCAGACTAGTATTCGTCTCGAAACAGACGTCCTAATCATATTATAACGATATTTTTCGAAACCAACATTCCTATACTGCTGCTTCTCTCACGTCGGCCATCTTGTCGGCCTTGAAAAGTGTTCTGGGTGAAGCATTCGCGGCCTCTCTTCTCCCCCCCCCCCCCCAACTCTTTCCCCCAACCTCCTTCTTCACCTCCGTTACCCGGGCTAAGCCCCACCCCTTTCGCTTTCGCAGCTGTCAACATGGCTGACAGCCTGTACGTGATCTTGCCTCAAATTGCACTCGAGTTGCATTGTGCTCTATTCGAAATATGTGTTGGAATCGTTCATTTCCTCTTTTCATCGACCTTCCGGAAAAGTAGCCGTCCTATGACGTCAGTGGTTTTGGGGTAGAGAGAGCAGAACGTCGGCTGTATGTGTGTTTACACCTCAAGGGTTATTTTCTTATTAAACTTGAGTGGTGTTCCTTCGGCGAGAAGAAAAAAAAATGTTCAGCCCGGGATTTTCGGTCCACTGATGATTGAAAATGATGGATCCGTGGTCAGAATCTAGAAGTTATCGATGTGAATAAAAAGCAATGTTAAAGCAACACGCTGCTGCAGCAACTACATACTTGCAAACGGTCTTCTGTACACTTGCGAAAAGCGTTGAGGCGCACACCTCTATCACGCACTGCAACAGTGTTCCCTATTATGTAATCTAAAAGTGGTAACCTTCACAATTGCCAGTTTAAAAATGTATTAGCTTTTAGGCCTAGTTTTAAATTCTTGGCGCAATTGTCAGCTTTCAGGCCTAATTTTTGTCTGTCGTTTTAATTTCGTAAGTAGCGGCTAGTGGAGGATTTGGTTCGAGAGTAAGCCTATTCATCCATACAACACGACGTCGAGGCTATTTTATATGAAGCTGATGCGTGTCGGAAACGAAATACTTTTTTCTTTTACCCTTGCGTGTTATCCTTACAGTTTAAATGCGATGATCAAATGTTAGGAATGACGTTCAGAAAGCCTATTATTATGCATACGGAAGCAACGATGTTTTAATTTGCCGTGTTTTTTTAAAACTAATTTTTGGTCGCTGAATGTGATGATAAAAACCATATCTGGTATCGTCCTGAAGTTGAAGAAGGCGCCGGATGGACGAAGGGACGGGCCAAAGTGGTTGCAATAGTTTTCTCAGCCGTTTCGGCTGTACAGAAGACTAAAAGTAAATGGGTGTTTGGACGAAGGAACGTCGTAACGAAGAAATGAATATAGATGCAAACCTATTTACGATGCCTTTTGGACTTATATGTCAGACTGCCTGAGCGAGGAATCGAACCCACCGACCTTTGAATAAGGTCGTGGGTTCGATTCCCCGTTCAGGCAGTTTGACATTTAAGTCCAAAAGGCAACGTAAATACGTTTGTATCCGTGTTTATTTAACCCTTCTCCAGCCCGTTCGCTTTCCGTCCTGTTTAGTAACGAAGAAACGCCGAGTTATATATACACCGGGCTCAACCCTCTCACGTGTTGTCGTTTTGGCACACTTTTATAATTGAAAAAAGAAAATCTGCTCACCATTTTTCGACAATGTAAATGTTGTCACCATTTTCTGAACATCATCAGTGTTTTACACCAGCTGCTTCCTTGTTTTGATCATTATTTTAAACGGAAAAAAAAAACACATTGACCTAAAGCCGACCGTGCTTTACAAGTAAGAATTAGGCCCGCAACAGGTTTCGCTGCATTTCTAATTAATACAAAAAAGCTTTAAAAAATATACAAATATTTAAAATACGTGAAAAAAGAAAAATCCATGTAACGCATTTCCATAAGGTAAATTATTCGGTCTGTAGTCATACACACGTCTACCAAGAGGAATCATAATTCAAACTACATCCTGACAACTTTTCTTCCCCCCCCCCCCCTTAACTGGGCGTACCATAGGGCATGAACTTCAAATAGGGTTCGACTTCTTGTCGTTATATTCGCCGCCATTTCTTCACTGGGGAAAATCATACATTTCTGGAATATTAACTGACCAGTTCCGGTTCGGTTCAACATTTTTGTATTTTAATTATTTTTTAACTAGTGGAGTCGTTCGTGCATTCCGTATGGTCTCGCTATGCTCGAGGATATTTCATTGCTGCAAAATGTTATACAGCTGGCAGACATTTCCAAACCAAATACGATCAGTAGACAACAGACTAAGCAAAATCAAGCAAATGATCAGTGTTATATAGTGCACCTTTTCCGTAAGATTTCACTTCATAAACAAACGATAACTTGTACCTACTCTTTCATTTCTCTTTGTTTATCTCTTCGTGTGTATCCTTATTTGTCTCATTCACCACATTTACTAAGAACTAGTTGTTCCCTGGCGTAACATGCGTCGGTCTAGTTGATTCCCGCTGATTCGACTCGGCTCTAATAGTCAGTATTATTGGAGCAATATTGCGTTTGTTTCTAGTTCTTACAGGGCATATCCGTTGTCACTGTCGGTCGGTCGCCCTTTTTCTTTGCTACCGTGCCAAGAATGAACCCGCTCGCCCTCTTGCTGATTGTTGCAGGGCACAGCTGATTAGCCGGCATTATTAAAGCTTGCTTTGTTTAAACATGATCCCTGAAGTCAGACAGTGTACGAAGTGTTGCATGAAGTTGGAATTGTTGTATGTCTGTGATTAAGTGCTACAAGTTATGTGCGTCTTGGGAGTTGCATATGGACATTGAAATGTATGTAGATTCTGATTATATGGTGGGCGTACGGCTACGGGCCTTGGCCCCAAATAAAGTTTATTTCTCTCTCTCTCTCTCTCTGAAGTCTGCGCAGTACACAAAATATATACTAAATGGGTCAGTGGTCTTCAGGATTTGACAACAATATTCTCAACAAAACTGAGTTTTCTCATCTCCGTTAAATATCAATCCGACCAACTTCTTGTTATCTTGATGGTGTTCGTCGTCGTTTCCATCTTCCACATGACGTTGCGCGTCAATTGGGTGATAAGTCTGTCCTCCTGTCCGGTGTTTTTCAATTTTTGCAGGAGGTACAGATGTATGACAAGATTTAGATTAGGGGTTTGAATAACATCTCTGTAATGTGTGGTGCAGTGGCAACCCGGACCACTGCACTGTGACTGAGGTTGGCGCTAATGACCAAGTTGTCGACGCGCCATTAAGCCTCAATCCCCCCCCCCCCGACCAACTTTCTTCTTTTCACGTTAGTAATTTTACACCCTGATCCGTGCTGTGTAGGTTATTATTTTTTTATTCAGCTATATAATTGTGTTGCACATGCTGCAACGATAACCGATGCCGAAGCCGAACACCAACAGCCACATCTCGTTTATAATTTGTGTTAGTGCCGCAATTTGCATGGCTCATAGGTTTTCCTGTTTCACTTGTTTTAAGAATTTTAATTTGGGCCTCCTACTGCTTTAGCGTTTTTATGCTTTCATTCAGTTAGTCAAGAGGAGATGAGTAAATATACTCCCGTCACATCATCCAGCAATGGGACCAAATGGAAAAACGGTTCTTCCATTGGTCCCATTGCTGGATGCTGTGACGGGAGTACAGGGTGGTCCACAAAAATGACGATCCAAAAATTTCTAAGTCCAACTTTTCTAGTTAGCACTCCTCAGAACCATGAAAGGACAGACATCAAATCTAATGAAACGGGAAAATTTCTGTCCTCTCCTGGTTCTGAGGAGTGCTAACTAGAAAAGTTGAACGTAGAAAATGTTGGGTCGTCAGTTTTTTTGTGGCCCACCCTGTATATTTACTTGTCTTCTTAGCTCCAGCTTCATTCACTTCCCCCTCAACCACTTCCGTTTTTCCGTCGTTATAATATACATTGTTTAAAAATTCCTAGCACCTTGAGGTCACGGACTAAAACAACAGCAGGACTTAACATGCAGTTGCGAAGAGCACACTTTAACAATGGAGGACGAGCTTTAATCTTATGGAGCAGTGGCAAGTGACGTCATATTGGCTACGAGACACCATCTGGAGGGCATAACTACAAGGGGCACTAGATTAAAATGTAAGGGAAAACAACGGCACTTCTAGTCAAGACAGTGCTTTAAGAGCTGATTTCTTAGGCTTAAAAAAACGTTGTTTTCTCCAACAACAAAAATCACGCGTTATAGGCCTAAGAAATCCAGTCTAATCGCATTGGCTTCAGTAAGACGACCTTCTTTTTCCCCTCCAGTGCCCCTTGCAGCTAACCCAGTTACTGGCTCCACCATAGAGTTATATGCAATAATACTACGTTATGTCAGTGCTCTATATGCTTCGTTTTGTTTTCGTGTAAAATGCTGGAAAACTATCATCTTGGCTACAAGCAACCCTCCACGGTCCTATTATGACCTGTTTGCAACTCAGCTGCACCAAACGAACAGAAAAACAGAAAAACAGAAAATTATTATTTTTATTTGCAGTCGATACAATAATAGTGTCTACTTCGTAAATACGAAAAAAGTTATGAGTAATTGATTTTGACATATTAGATTATTGGACTTATTGAACATGAATTGTTCATAGCAAAGAAAAAAAAATTGCACAAATTGACATTACAGTACCGAAAATGAACAAAACCGTCAATATTGGAATAATTAAATATTATAGGAACTAGGATGGCAAAAATAACGATGATATATATGATGAAAAATGTATAAATTTAGAAAAAAAAAGAACTCAAAATACCTAGGTAAAGAAATTTATTCAAATTCAAATTTCAAAACTCATATATTACAACTAATAACAAGGATAAGACAATTTTTACCAAAGATGTATCACCTGTGAAAGATACTAGACACAAACAATAAAAAATAAATAGTATACAATTGGAATTATCATAAGATACGGAATAGACTTTATGGTTTGCATCGATGTATTTGATCAAAAGATTACAAAAAGTGCAAAATGAAATTTTAACGTTTTATTTGGATATGGAAGAAAAATAAAACAATCACATTTTTAAAGAGAACGAAATATTAAAAATTATAAAACTCAAGAGATTATATTACATTAACAAAAATACTACGTAAATAACTATAAAATCTACAATTAAGCGAAAGGGAATAAAAATAAGGAAACACAATAATCTTACAACCGACATGTAAAACTTCGACCGGTTATACAAAAAAAATTGGCTTGCAAAAGTTGTGTGCGTTTAAATCGTTCGAAAAATATGGAAGTGCAAAAAGTGTTAATCCAGATCGAAATCAAATAAACCCCAGTTAAATTCCTCAACCTAGAAACGAAAGTGCAACAGAAACTATATGAGCTAAATAAACTGAATCTAACCAAGAAAAGACAATTCGAGATTGCGAAAATGAATTAGGTAACCAAGGAGATTGGCCAGATGTCGAACTGTAGTGCACATTACCATTATCATTGTGCACGAATAAAACAAAAAACATGGAATGCAAGAGTGAAAAATAATGAAGAATAACAGGGAATGCCCACAGAAAAGGGTGAAAACGAAGGCGATGATGATGAAGAAACTGATGATGATATTACTGAAGAAGAAAAAACATAAGAAGAAAAAAAAAAACACAAAAAAATAGAAAAAAACAATAGGAATTAAAGCAAGGATGATGGAAAAAAAATTAGAAAAGCTGATCATAGCATATTACTCATTAGTGAATATATCCAAGACCTTAAAACAACAGGATTTGAAGAAAGAAAATGACACAATAGAAACACTAAATAAGAAAATGAAAGAATGAATATAAATACTAGAAAACAGAGAACAAACAATGAACACAGAAGCAAAAGAAAAGGAACAATACGACTGTAACCATCATCTTGAACTAAACCATGACTTCCCAACAAAAACATAAGAGAAGTCTTTCTGAATTTGACAAAGAGCTTTAAAATTAAATACAAAATTTTGAAGAAAATCAAATTGACACAGCTCATAGGATACCGAATAAAAACAAAGGGAGACCAAGTATACAAATGGTGCTGTATCAGACACAAGAGATGTATGGTTGGACCTTAGGAAACGAGTCGTGACAACATACACAGAAAAGAAAACAGAGAAAGCGTTTACTTAAATGAAAACATGTTTCTGCACTACAAAGCCTCTTCTGGAAAGCAAGAAATTGTCCAAAAGATATCAATTAAAAATATGCGTGGTTCTGCAATGGGAACATCATGATGAGAAAAGATCAAAATGAATAAGTAGTGAAAATTAGGCACGGAGAAGGGGATTTATCGAATTTACAGCCAACACATTAATAAGTCCTTAAATCAAGTATTTGTATGCGGAAACCAAATTAAGGGGAAATTAAGAGAGGATGTTGGTAATTGCAAAAATATGTAAACCCAATACATATTAGTATAAGGAGCTTAAGGAAAAATTGGAATATGTTTCAGCCAAAAATAACAGATACTAAAATTAACTGGGAAATAATACTAACAGAGATAAATATTAAAAAAGAAGAAACAGAATTATACAATATGGATGAAGATTTCGATAGTGCAGTATGTTTAGAGAATTAAACAGAATAACAAAAAAAAAGATAAATGAATATTGATTTAAGGAAGGGGTAATTTAATTTAACATAATATACTAATTGAGGAATTGAGATTGCACATACATGGGCTTAGATGCCTTTCGTGTGTCTCCTTTTGTATGATATATTTTGGTTTTTTTTTTAATAATTTGTATTAATTATATTTTTATACAAGGTGGTGCAAAAGTCCGGAGAAACCTACTGCCATTCTCAATCTACTAAGAGGAGAACCACGAAAATGTACATGTGGGTCCGGGGAGATGTACATGTACATAGTACAGATATACTATGGGTCGGGGGAGATGTAATGAAGCTATTTTAAATGACCTTGGAATCAAGGTCATCACGATACTAAATTTAGAACTAAACGTAGTAGAATAGTGGTGTAAATTGGAAAGTTGTAGAAAACTGTAAGCCAATGCAAAAGCAAAAAAAAAAAAACAGAATGAAAATCGGACCAATACGGTAGGAGCTAACATTCAAACAAGTTAGGCGTAATAGATCTTACTATCTATCGTCGACCTTACTAATTGAAGTTACAAAGAATTAAAACGATGCATTGGCAAAGAAATCTGCACTGCAAAGCAACGAAGCCAGAATCTTATTAAAATAAACATGATATTGCTGAAATATGAAAGATAATAAAAGAAGTTTGTAACAAACAAAATAAAACTAAAAATAATAAAATTGACGAGCAAATAAAAAAATATTTCAACAGGTAGAGACTAAAGATCTCTGCAATAATTTTGTAGATTTTTTCACTGATGAAATCTTGTATATTAAAAGTAATGGGGATAGTAACATAGCTTTTATAAAAAAAAAAATACAGAAAAAATAGTGACTCGTCTAAGTCAACACATTCAATTAAGATCATAGCTCCAATTTTTTTTGTAATTACAACGATCATTAGCAGCATGAATGAATAATAATAAAAAAATCATATGGCCATGATGATTTTTTGATGGATGGAAAAATACTAAAGAAAAAACTGCTGATTTCCTCACAATTCTGATAAATTGCATTGCCAAACCGAAATTTGACCTACATATCTAAAAAAAAATTATAAGACCGCAAGACCACTTTATACAAAAAAAAAATGTAAAGGACTTATGCAACTACCTTCTCATCAGTCTACTATCTGTTCTTAATAAAGTTATAGAAAGGTTCTTTGCAAAAAGTTATTTTATTAAATACAAATTAGTGAACATACATCATTTGGGTTCCAAGAAGGAATGGGGACTACAGAAGCTCTAAAAAAGTTGATAATTGAATCAGTTATACGCTCAATAGTAGCAAACATGTTACTATTGCAATTGCTGTTGATTCAAAAAAGGCTTTCAACACCCTAGATAAGGATACTATGATGAAAAAAACTGGATATAGTGGGGATTAGAGGGAATATAAAAGGCCTGTTTAATAATTAATTACTTAGCAAACAGGATATGCAGCACAAGAATAGAGGAGCAGCTGAGGACATGGAGGGATGTCAACTGTGGTGTGCCTCAGGGCTCTACACTAGGACCTATTTTTTTCATTATTTACATCATCGATATTAACGACTTAAATCTTAATTGTAATTTGTGTTCGTATGCAGATGACATTTTCATGTTATCCATTAACTCGTCTCAACTAACAGTGATTAAGAATCTACAAGATGCATTCAATACTACCAACAAATATTTAGAGGGCAATCAAATTATAATTAATCTGGAGAAGACCGTTTACATGCATATAAAAACTTCATGTACAACTAGATCTAAGTATCACATTTATATGCCCATATATGACTGTGAAATGATTGAAAATTGTGATTGCAAAAGGATTGCGCAGGTTTCATACATGAAATATCTGGATCGCGATATAGGTGAAAATTGGATGTACTATAACGACATTTAAATTTTAAAGAGAAAAATTAGAAGTGTGATGCCTACGCTTTATATAGTCATGGATATTTTTTTTATAATAAAACCAAACGCCTTCTATATGAAGCGTGGGTAACGTCTAACGTTAGGTATTGTATAGCTATTTATGGGTCGTCTGCAAGAAAAAGCTATCTACGGGTCGTCCGCAAATCTGCTAAAATTTTGTTTAATACAAGTGATGGTATATCTTCTAAGGAAATTAGGAGGGGAAAACCTTTTTACATTGGATATGATGTTTAAATTTGTTGTGATTGTGAATAATTTTTTTTGATAAAAATATCTTGCGTATAAACAAAAGAACTGAAAGAAGTAATGTGAGCTGGTTAAGGTTATCTTCAAGGCATAACTCATACGGTATGAGATACAGATCATTTTGCCATCATTAATTTTGAAAAAAATGCCACGCGAGCTAAGAAAGGAACTGAATAGGTCTAATATCAAACCAAAAACTTAAAAAATGGCTTATTGCAAGCAGAAATGTTTTTTTTTTACGACAAACTGGGCGTGTTTGTTTGTAATCCGCGTACCTTTTTTATGACATGCCAAATACCATTCCTCTTCGCGTTTCCTGAATGTGCGGGTGAATAATTGTTGGTAACCAGCATTGTTACCATTTCTTTATTATTCAGCCTATGCCTTGCGGGTATTAAGTAGTTCTGTAGAGGGCGTTTGGCTACGTGCCATGGCTCCAATAAACACTTTTATTCCCTTGCAGCTTGCTTTTGCTGATGGGCGTTTTCCCCTAATCACAATGTTCAAAACAATGTTAAACAATAAAACTGATCAATCCGGATCCCGCAACTCCGGAATGGCTCGACCAATTGAAAATGTTGTCTCTGTGTGAAAGAAGGAGAACAAAATTGCTGGCTTAGATCACGTTTCAGATTTTAGGTATGTGCAGTATTTTATCTGAAACGGGGGCAGAACAACAACAAGAACAGCAATGAACAGGTATCAAGTTTACGTATGGCTCCCTACACTTACTCTTGCACAGAATTGCCTAGATTTTGGTATAAATAATTAAATGTAACTTGCATACCTACTATCTGGCCAATTTGGTCAAAGCTATTGAATAGGAACGGATATATTAATTGTTTTAGCTTTATTGGAGTGAGGACAATTAATTAACAATTCATTCTCTAATTAATTACCTAAAAGCAAGCCTTAAAGATGACCACAGGGATTTAAAAAAAGGGAAATTCTATAACAGCACAAAACAACAAACAAAAATAAATATACAAGAAACCGGGAAATCTACGTACATTTTTGCACAAGCAACTGAAAAGGAGATAATAAATATACTAAATGAATTTTAAAATACAAAAGCATCTGGATTGATAAAACACAAACAGAACTCATAAAATAAACCAAAGAAAATACCGCTAAAGCAATTTGTAAACTAATTAATGTAATGATAGAAAAAGAATTATGGCCTGACTTGTTAAAAATACAAATCATAAGGCCAGTTTACGAAGAGGGCCAAAAAACATGTAAACATAATTACAGACCAATAGCATTACTATCCAAATAATAGAAAAGTTTTTGCAAACAAAACAAGGAAATTTTAGGAAAAAATAAATAGTTTAACTAAAGCGCTATATGGATACACAAAAAAAAAAGGGTACAACAGACTTGCTCATAGAAATAAATGATATTTTTACAAAAGCACTAAATGAAGGACGCACTAGACGTCCGGGTACGCCACGAGCCCAATTTTAACCGCATTTTCCAGCCATACTTTCTTGCGATACACAGACGATTGCACGGCAGCCGAAATGTGGAACTTACTGGCGCTAACCTAACACAAAGCGGGCTGAACGAAATAAAAACAACATTGGGTTGGCAGTATTATTCGTTCATTCCCGTGCCAAAAACGTCGCAAATGCGTAAATCATATTGTGCCGTCAGCTCGTGGATCGATCCGAAACGGGGGCCCGCCATCTTTGTGACCTTGAAAATGTCTGGGATGAAACGCTCCAGCCCTGCATCCTCCCACCCCTTCCCACCCCGACCAGCTTCGATCCCTTTCTCCAGACGTCAGTTTGGTTGACAAGCAGGAAAGCACATCCATTAAATTTTCAGCCGAATTGCAATCCTCTCCTGCAGTAATTGAACCGGTTTTTCTTTTTGTCCCCTTCCATTTCCTTTTTGAATTTTTAATAACTGAAACCGTGCTGAATAAATGTATGTACGCGAGTGGCTATAAATATAAAGAAATACCCGTTGTAGATAATACGAAGAGTAAACATGAAAAAAAGTTAAATCAAATTTTTGAAAAAATTGTGTTAGATGGCTTTCCATGCATTTGTTGTAGGAGGAACCCACATGCACGTATATCTGTGCAAAAAAAAAGTGAAAACTTGCCTTTTGCGGGCCAAGCAAAATTCTTGATTCATGCAAATCAAGTTAAATCATGAGCAGAGTTTTGAACAAACCAAGTTAAATCCTAAGACTTAGAAAAAAGTGAATAATCCTGGTGGTCTTAGCCAAAAACACGAATAAAATATCGATAATTATTTTATTACATTTCTGGACTATAGAAGTAATTCTATGCAGATTTCTTTTTACACCACCCGTCAAACTCTGCTTGTATAAATTTTACCATACACGTATCGACTTAGAAAAAAACATGAATGACCCTGTTGGACTTAGCCACACAAAAAAAAAAAAAACACGCTAGAACCGAACTAATTTTAATCAAATTTCCCGTGACACCAAACGTCGAAATCTCTTAGTTCAGATTTTAGTGTGTATAATATAGGCATCTATTAAAAAAAAGTTTTTTCAAAATAAGTTAAATCCATTCTTCACAATGATTTAGAGCCTGCATTTTACAAAAGTTAAGAAATTTTTTGTTTGTTTTGCAATCACTCGCCCTGGAGGTACATTTTCTAAACAATCAAAAATCTTTGTAGATTATGCTACTTTTGATTGGGTAGAAATATTTGCCAAAGCAAAAAGGTAAATTTTGGATTGAACTTGTTTTGCACGTTTGCTCTTCATGTATTGGGGTGATTGTAATAATTTGTAACTAGCGGAGTCGCTCGCTTCGCTCGCTCATTCCGCGTCGTCTCGCTACGCTCGAGGAGCTTTCATGCTGCAACTCTTGTGCTGCTGGCCGACATTCCGCGTCTAAAACTATCAAGCAAATGGTCAGAGTGCAGTACGCGTTTTTCGTAAGGCTTCACTACATAAACAAATGATAACCATAAATCATTCCAACAGTCTGGCCATCCGCGAGCTGCGCGCGCGTCGATCCATGCTTCCAGTAATTTCTTTGATTCCAAGAGCATCACAAAATCATGTGCTGATTATTTCGACGTAAACTAATCGTAATTATTGCTCACAGTTCGTCCATCACATTCCTAAGCGCACCTGCATTTCACCTATATTATTCAAAACACACGATTTGTTTGTTTGCACATTTGTACGTCTTCTCCTCCAGACGTAATCCCCTATGAAGGTGAGATATGAAAGATTGAGAGAGAGAGCAAAGCGAGACACACATTAAAAAAGTTTATTTACGTTGAAATCGCTCGCTCTGCTCGCTCAATCCACGTACCACCGTGCTTCAGAAACACGGATGTTTGGCTCCCTTTTAAATCAGGTTTCCATGCATCAAGTCAGTTGATACAAAATCAATTTTAATATCTGTATGTGTTACGTTGCAAAAAACGTCGTCGTTTAGATTATGTTTTGTGTGCATCCTTCTCCAGATCATCTCAGTGCGTAACTAATAGCTTCAAAACGATTCATGCCTCATGTAATTTCTATCATATCAAAAACCAAAACTGGTAAAAGGTACCGCCAAGTTCCG
>JAHWFP010067526.1:0-15710 GCA_023313725.1 Lithobius niger | reverse complement strand
GGTATCAGAAGAGTTTTTCGCTTCCCATAATTCCTGCGACCATGTTCACTTACACATGTGAAACGGTCACACCCACTCCACAAACTTTCGCTTATAAGGTATACGGGTCATTTCATCTTAGATTAGTGCCACAAATCCGTCCTGGGGGGGGGGCCCCCCCCCGATACGATTTCCCTCTCTCTACAGTCCAAATTAGACAGATTTGCTAATGACTGAGCTAAGCGTTAAATGAAAACAGCATGTTAATAGCAAATCAATAAACTTGGCACTTTGCTTCAATTATAATTGTCTCTTTCACGCATACACTGATTAATCTGAATGGACAGCTGACTTGCTTTAAAACTCGCTGGTGTGCGATATGCTTGATATTTCGATAAAAATTCACTCTTGCTTTCTCAGCAGCACAATTAAATTAAAAACAAAAGCACATAGAAAATCTACGTGAGGGTCAGGTCTACATTGAGAAAGCCATGTTCCAAACAGAGAATGCTACGTCGTTATGAGTGTAGGCACGGCCCTCTGGACATTGAAGAAGGTCACCGATTACGATATTATTATTACTGATCAACGCTATTAGGCCTGGAAGGTTTATGACGATGTAGGTGCGAGATGGCACCAGCATTCGAGCCGCCTCACCGATTACCGTAACTCAAAACACAAATATATTTTTCACGGCATTCAGTGTTGGGCAGGGATTGCTTTCGAATGGTTCCGACTAAAATCTGCATCTGAGTTACTGAGGAAAGGGCCGATTTTTCTGAGTCCCTAAAGGAATGGCCGAACTGAGTTCCTAAAGAAAGGGCCTGACGCCATGGAATCGGGTGGGAGCGCAACAGACCTCCAAGGATTGGAATGTTCGTTCACGTGGATTATTAATACCTGAGGCTTAATTTGGAGACTACACCTGAAGGCAACCGTCTAAGATCAAGCCAAACCTGGGCATTATCGATTGGAAATCTCGCACGATCCATATAGTTAGTACGTACATAATGCAACAACGTGCTCCGTCCTAAGCGGAATAAAGTATGTCAATTTTCATAGCCATTCCTGTGTAGTTCATATTTAGTCTATTTTTTTTGGTGCGCACGCTTGGGAATACGGTAGTGATATTTTTACGCTCTGCAAGAAGGCACAACGTATCGTGTAGGCAAACATTTGCACGTGACCTTTCCTTTTTTTGGACATATTTACTGACCCATCCTTAGGCTGCATATCCAAGCTAGCCAATATACGAAATATCCTTCCGTTCCCCCCTCCCCCATCAGGGCCCAGAGTTATCAACAAATTCCAAGTACAACCACTGGCGCCTTGCTGCGCAGCCACTCATGTTCACAGCCTATTGAAACATTGTCAGTTTACAAATTCGCTGCATGGATTCTTGACACCGTACCTCAATAATTTTGTTGACGTTTAAAGCTTTGTAGAGATTCTTTATTTTTTATTCACACTTAAGAAGAGCTCAGCCTCTCTGCTATGCGCCCTCTCTACAACTACCTTAAACTACTTACTCTAACAACAGCCCACCGGCTACGCAATACCACACTCCCGGGAGAGATTGATTCGTCAACAACAATATCAACACCCATCAGTAGCACTGAACGAGCATCGTATTGTGGCTGCTTGCCATAATTGACCTTGTTTGCCAGATCTCACCCTCGGTGAGCCATAAAGCTTCAATCCCATGCCTCTCTCCCAGTTTATTTTTTTCCTTCAAGCAACTTGCTTTTGCACATTATCCTTATATAGTCTTTGTATCCTCTGTCAGTTCAATTATCCACACAGAGAACAAGTTTCTTCGGTGTTTGATCGTGAAAATTGTGGCTGAGTACAATTTTGTAGGTAAGGATCAGGTCGGTCTTGAGGCGCCTAAGTAATTCAAGGCCTGTTATCCGTAGGCGTTCAACATAAGGGACGTTTCGCAATCCAGGAAGTGACTTCGTAAATCTACATTTAACGGATTCAATCCGGTTAATATCCTGCAATAGGAAAGGTGACCAAACGGGGCTTACGTATGCCAAGACCTTTAATGCCCACACTAAATCTTAGGTTCCTGGTTGATAAAACAGCGTTTTACAATTGCTAGCCGTTAAAACGCCATCGCTATTATTTAGGTACAGTAAAGACCAAACTTAAGGTCACTGCAGAACCAGATGCCCAAATCTTTGACCACATCAATATGTGGTAGAACGAGTGTAACTAACAGGTAGGTTCTGTTTTGATTCATTCTTCCCAAATGTACAGTTTGGCATTTGGGAATTGAGATCGGCAGCTATTTCGCGGATTACTTATTCATGTTTCACTGAGTCATCCAACGTGCATCTCATCTAATTCCACCCTGACATTCCCACGTCCCTGAGGCTGTGCTCAGACGGTATTTTATTCAAGAGGTTTTGACCCCTGCTTAGCCTTTATCCCGTGCAAACGAAACTGGAAACTGGAAGAAAAAGTACCGATACTTTTAGCTATAAAATTGGTTTAGTACTTGTCCCAGTAGACCCCTAAAAATCGCCGGCGTATTCCGTGAATTCCGATTTGACAAAAACTCAGATTTAATGTCGCATGGTTTTTTCCGAAAGCCAGAAAGTTCTGGACTACAACCAGGAGCGAAATGAAAAAAAAGCCCATAGGGATCGACGGAGAGTCCATGATAATGCAGGGCGTCCACAAATTATTCACCCCATAAAGAAAAAATAAAAGAAAACAGATATTGAAAAACTGTAAAGTGCCAAATGTTTATTAACTCGAAAAGTTTTTTTTTTTTAATACAATTTCTGGTGATGATGGCTTCATTATAAACCTCCACATGCGCCTCTTTTGTTTTTCGGAAAATATCCAGTTGAAAATCAATTTTTCCCCAAACGTTTTTAAGCATGTACTGATGATACCGTATTTATGACCTGGGTGATCTTGTCCCGTAATTCCTACACAAAAATGACCTTTTCTTGCGTACACTTTGTCCATTATACAGACCCACAAGAAAAAAACAGGGTAATACTGAACACGGTATCAGTAGATATGCTTAAAAATGGTTGGGGAGAATCAATTTTCGACTGGATATTCTCCCAGCGCATGTGGAGGATTATTAAGAGGCCATCAACACCAGAAATTTTGTAAGAAAAAAAAATTTTAGTTAAGAAATAGTTGGCATTTTACAATTTTTCAATAACTGTTTTCGTTTTTTTTAAATTGAATTTCTTTATGAGGTGAATAATTTGTGGACACTCTGTACTGCCGCATGATCCATCTCTCGGAGTGGATCTCTAACCCATGTGGCCAAACATGGCGCAACTATTTCTGAAGTAATTCTCGTTAAAAAATACGCTTATATAGGTGTGACAAAATCGCACACGTGCCATTATTACTTCAGGCATGCGGCACCTCAACGTGCAGCGGCGTACGACGGGTGTGAACGGGTTAAAGCAAACGGTTACTTCAAGCCAAAGCCGACTGGAGTAGAAACCGCGTGTTTCGCCTCCTGAGTCAATACTTGACGAAACACAGCAGAGTGGGAGAGCGCTAAAAAATGACCGAGTTAGGAACTTCAGGGTCTGAACTTTAGTTTTACTTTAGGCCTATACGGGAAGTTATCTAGGCTTACAGGGGACCTAACAAGGTTCATGCCTATTAAAGGGATAATAGTAAAAATTACCCCCAACCAGAAGAATCTCGCAGGGGTCGAACAGGACCTTGCTGAGTTTTCCTTAGGTTATATCGTGAGAAATTCTTACGTGATTCCCGAGTACCAGTTTTTATAACGTTTTGGCAATCTTGACCGGCCGATGCACCATTTGTAACTGTGGGGATTATTAGTTCGCACCTCCAAATCTATCCAAAGTTGACGTTTTTTAGCACGATTGCTCTGGTAAAATAGATTCTGGGGTGTTGGATCAACCGGCCTGGCTCCGGAAAGGGATACCAATAGCGTCTCTCCCAAAACGAACTTGGATAAGGGAAGAGATGGAAGCGATAGTTAGAACATAGACCCTCCCTATGCATTTAGTAACTCCTGATACGATTAAATAAAAAAAAAAAAACAAGCACTGACGGAGGACACAAAACAAACGTTATGCGAACCGAAATTAAACTAATGTGATCTGAATTTAGTTGGAATCGACTACTGTGCCGAGTGATGTATTTAGATGCGGATGCAAACGTGTTCACGTTGCCTTTTGGACTTAAATGTCAGACTGCCTGTGCGGGGAATTGAACCCAAGAAGTTTGAACCAAATGCCGAGGCTACTTTTCAGCCATACTGACACGGCCAAAAGGAAACGTCCATAGACAGCATTTAACACGCACACATATGTACACATATAAACATACAAGTATCAGAAAGAAAAAAAAACAGAACCCGCCCCGGTTGCGCAGTGAGAGCCCTCGGCTAGTAAATGGGATATCATGGGTTCGAGTCCCAGTCGGGGCAGTTTCGCCACTGGAGGAACGCTTGCTTGTGTGCGTGTTAAGTGCTGCCCCTGGACGTTTCCTTTCGGCCGTGTCAGTATGGCTCAGCGGTACCTCGGCATTTGGTTTCAAAGGTCGTGGGTTCAATTCCCCGATCAGACAGTCTGACATTTAAATCCAAAAGGTAACGTAAATAGGTGTGCATCCGTGTTTATTCGAGCCCATTTGGCTTTCCGTTTTGTTTAAACTGAACGCACTGAAGGGCAGCTTGACCAAAAGTGGCCCTCGACAAACCTTTGGAAAGACTGCATAGTGTATAGTGCAGCCGTGTTCAGATTTAACAAGTATTTTAAACTTTCGAAAGCAGCTGCTATAGAAAAGTGTACTTAAATTTTTAAAAATATTTTGTAATTATTATTTAGCACTTTATAATTAACTTATTATTAAAACGCACGCTGAATTAACGGCACTTCCGGAAGTGCTTGGAAAACGGCGTAGAGCAAGAGAAAAGAGGAGCAGCGGGCTCACAATAATTGTGAAAAGTGACGCGTTAACGACGCACGAGCCAGGCTACTGCAGTATTCCATGAGAGAAAGTCCAATTATCCGCTCTTAATTCGACGATTTAATTGTCAATTGTGTTCCTAACAAGAGGAATTAACGGTAAACCGCTACGTCAGCGTCGCCACCTAGCGGAGCCCGCGACAAATCGAGTCTCTGCCAATTCCCAAACTGCAGCGTCATTAGGACCGATAAAAGGAATTCAGCACGAAAAGCCTCCTCTTCGGTTAAGAACTTTCCCCCGTAGGCATCCATCGTTTATGAATCGAACCCTCGGGACACGGAGCCGATTGATTCAACGAGCTGTTTCTTACCGTCGGTAAAGAGTGACGTCACGACTTTGCCCTCCTTTACACGCCATCTAGTGAGAACCGAGAGCAATAACTCTAGTCCTTCATAAGAAATGAAAGCCGTAACTAATGATTAAGTCGGATATTTATAGTGGTGGGAGTTGGAAATTGGAAACTGAAGAAGGTTTCCAGCTAAAAAGGTTGGAAACGAGGATGGCTGGTACGAAGGACGGTGAATTGCTTAAAGCCAAAGGAGAAAAAAAATCAATATCGATGGCCCATTAAGGTTTTTGGAGGGCTTAATTTCGCTATTGCCCTTCAAGGCTAGTTACGTAAAGACAAGAGAAAGATAAAAAAAAAATATAAAAAAAAGAACGGAAGTTATACTTACCATCAATGTAGGTTGGGTAATCTATTTTTAGTATGTTATTTAGCTACAACGCTCTAACAACGTCCTACAAAATGAAGGGCATGGCAAACATGAATTATAATTTAAATATAAGACAGTGTGACCTTTTTGTATGTTCAGCCCTATGAAAATTGTGATATCCACTCAAAACCAAAACTGGTATAAGAGAAGCCGCCAAGTTTGCAAAAGGGTCTGCCTTTGAAGGTAGTGATATCATTCATCCAGAGAAGGGCCACCAAGGTTAAGCCTATTGACCAACTTAATCTCACCAAATTATACTTTAGACGTTAAGTGAAAACTTGAAGATTGCTACCGCCTTCTTGTTGTCATCTAACCTTTGAACTGTTAGTCGGTGCGATTAAATTGGCTAATAGGATTAATCTTGGCGGCGTTTTCCTGGTTGAATGACATCACTACCTTAAAAGGCCGACCCTTCGGAAACTTGGCAGCTACTCTTATACCAGATTTGGTTTTGGGTGGATAATAATAAACCAAGAAACACAATGCATCCGACGTTGTAAACAGTTATGGAAGAAACCTGAGCATCAATAATGACGAAAAAAAAACACGAGCCATTTATGAGTCCAAGAAGTGAACCCGGGTCTTTGGACAGGGCATCCACTACAAATTGATGCCAGATGTTGCTTGAACTCCGGACTTCCAAACCCTGGAACAAACAAGCACAAGGCTGCGATATTTAAATAAAGTAAATTAGTTATAAGTAACGTCAGTCTGTTGTTAATTCATATAGCATGTTAGCAGATAGTGTTCAGTTAGCATTTAAGACCCAATCTAAAGAAACAGGTTCACTCCCTGGGCTTCATGGACAGCCGAATTTTATGTGGAAAAATATCTGGCTGTCTGAACCTAACCGAATCTGAGCAGAATTTTGGCGACAAGCCGGCCGTCATTACAAACAAATACAGCGTAGGGAGTTTGTTAAATACACCTCGAACCAACACCAATCCACAAAAGGGTGCATGTTTAAAAAATCTTATATTTCATCATCTTTATTGCGCCCACGGTAAAACCTTGCGGCATCAGAAACACATCCACAAAGTTTAAGTTCTACGTGCAAACCTTGTCAGCAGCCTCAATCTATTACATATTTGCATGGCAGCTTTCAGCCCCTCCCTCCGTTGCATCACTCAAGGTTCTTCTTGAAGCGCATCCACATGCATCGTATACCTCTTTTAAGTTCTCCTACAGGTCCGTGCCTGCGCCTACGAGTTGATGACAAATCTATGCGTAAAGCCTTCATCACCAACACTATCACCATCGGCTCTCTGCCCACCAACCCACCACCCAGCCAACCAACCAGCACTGAAAGTAAAGCTTTGAAGCAAGCAAGTAAAGCTCTCATTGTGCGTCACCACAATCAACAGAGCTTGAAGAACCATTATTGTTTGTAGGGATTCTCGGACGATTCTGGCGGCAATCTTTGCCTTAACGGGTTGCACAGAAGGTAGGGGGAGGGAAGGCAGCGAGGACGGAGAGGAGGTGATGAGAAAAAGGCATGGGAGGTGGTGGTTATGCGTTGGTGGTAGCGCTTTGTGTGAGAAGGGGGAAGGGTAAGAGCGAATTGCTCTGCCGCTCACTGATCCAGCCTTCAGATTAAGATGGATCCCATCAGTTCCCTCAAAGAGCTGGAACTATAAGAATGGTAGCAATATGTTCCTGGCATTGGCTCGATTGTTTCCATGAACTGAAGTAGGGCGTTGGGGGTTATTGGTTAGAGGTCATTCACCGATGCAAGCTTAAGATAGCGCACACATGGTTGCTTGGGGTGTGGGGGTCGTTTCTTTCGTCTATAGCGGTATATGGCAAATAAAATCTGTAGCATTCATTTCAAAAAGCAGTAATTGAATGAATTCGCAATCACGATTAAAGGAAGGACAACGTGAAGTAAAAAGACTGAACGGTGTGACCGAATTACTCAATTCCTCTGCTATTTAACTTACAGAGAAACTAATGATTGTACATATTTTCAGTCTTACAGCCTAAAGTCAATCCAGCATCCCACATCATAGATCTGTAGAATACGGAATACGGCAGGTAAGTTACTACCACATAAAGTATAGAGCAGTGACACGACGTAGTATTATTGTATATAACTCTATGCTGGAGCCTTAATGGGTTAGCTGCAAGGGGCACTGCAGAGAGAAACAGAAGGGCGTCGTACTGAAGCCGATGCTGTGAAGACTGTTTTCTTAGACCTAAAACGAGCGATTTTTGTTGTTGGAGAAAACAATGTTATTTTAAGCCTAAGAAATCCGCTCTTCCATTGTTTTTCCCTCCATTTTTATGTAGTGCACCTTGTAGTTATGCCCTCCAAAACCCATACTGGTGCCAATATGGCGGCAAATGTCACTGCTCTATTACTATAACATTGGTTATTTCACTCATCTAGTTTAGAGTAGCATATCACCTTTTACTAGAGTGAGAGAGGAATGTCAGCGGTTGGTATAGAAAATGTTTTCATGCACGCTGATACAATGTGCTAATACGCGTTTGTTTTCCGTTACAGGTTGATGTAAGTAATACCAAAACCAGTTGACGACACAGAAACACCGGTTAATCCACGGCGTTCGGTAACAAGGCGGTAAACCAGCTGAAGTCAATCGAGGAGTTAGGGGCTTTGAGGCTTAACGGCGCGTCGACTGCTAGATCTTTAGCGACAACCTCAGTCACGGTGCAGTGGTCCGGGTGGTCACCACGCCACTCATTACAGGGATGTAAAACAAACCCAAGATCGAGATCTTATCAACAGCGATCAACAGAGGTTTTGCCCCGCACTGTTACCGAACAACGTATATTAACATACTTATACAACGATCCCATTGTTGCGCCTTGCTTGTTTTGTTTGTTTTTTTTAATTTTTTCACTTTTGACACCGTAAAACATTGTTGTTCGATTCCAAATTGCTCTTTCGGTGAACAAGGAAATGAAGTGGCCCTTGGAAGATAAACGCATGATTTTCCGTGTGTATGTAATCATGTATCCAAAATTAAATGCACGCTCGGACGAATTTCATTACTGCCGCCGTTTGGTGACCGAAGGTTAATGCACGGCTGCTACAAAGGAAGGGTTCAAGTAAGAACATAGATACGTTGACCGCATACGTCCTAATGCATAGTTTGGGCGGCAATGAGTTTGGGCGGCAATGAGTTTGGGCGGCAATGGAGGTTGGTGCAACGTTCAAAAACTGCAAAGGTTTTAATAAAGGTTTTGAGTTGGTACATTTGTTTGTTTCCGCTGTAGACCCCTACCAAAAGGTCACGCGCCATCCTGTACTACTAATGTTGATTAACTCTCTCGTCTATTATTATTAACGTTGGCTAATTCACTCATCTACATAATTAGAAACGTACGATACGTTCGTGCGTGCGTGGTTGTACGCCTTATCTTCCTGAAGTTAGCCCCTTACGAAGGCGAGATTAGTGCCAAATGAAGAATAATTAAATTACGCTCCTGATAATCCTATTTTCATCATGGCAACTTGATTTTTTTTTACCGTCAAACGCGTGAAAAACTGCCCTGAAAACTGTCAAATATTTACAGTTTACAAAAAAATTAATTAGAAAAAACTTGATTCCAAGAAAAAACAAAAACACATAACAAGGTGACACATTTTTCACAATACTAAGGGACCAATCAATATTTGACGGGGGGAGGGGGAAGGCTAAAATATTTTCAGAGCATTACATTTTTCTTGGTCCCCCTCCCTTGCAGATTGACCAAAAACTTTTGGGCCGGGGGGGGGGGGAGGCCCCCCACACACAGACTATTCTATAAAAAATTTCCCCACCTCCCTTCCAACAACAAAACGACATTTTGGTATAATGAAAAGAAGATAAATTTAATTTTCTTACTTAATATTGACTGTGGCCTACGTCGTTTTGTTTTTCCAAGACCCATCAACTCTCCCACTACGAATGTAATTATACATTCATGGTCTTCTGACAGTGTGTTGCTAGTGTCCTGCTCTACGGAGCTGTCAATATTTAGAATACTCAAATGTTTACCTTAAATACAAAATATGTATCCCCCCCCGCCGTCCGGGGGGGGGGTTGGGGGTTTTTTGCGCCCCTCCCGAGATGGGGGGGGGGGGGGGGGAGCCCCCCCTCCCCCGGTCCATAAATATTGACTGGTCCCTTAGTAGCAGTAAAACGACGCATAGCTCTTAAAGTTGCCTGTCTTCAACTGGTTGGACGAAAGGAAAAAGTAGACCTGTAGGTTTTAAAAGGTTTCGAACGTTCGTGTTTCTGAAACACGGAGAGGCACGGACTGAGCACGAAGAAAATGCAAGCGATTGTATTGCCGGGAGTTTAGTGGTAGTTAAAGACAGACGTTAATTGCTTAGGTAGTAAAAGTATGACAATGGTTATTTGGTTCCATTAGGATTTATTGCGGTGGAAGTTGCAATAAAACGTTCGCCTGACTTACACGCGAAATAACCCTTGCTGTTTTACGTTAGCTATGTTTGCGGGTCTTAAAACATTTGGGAAAAATCTGGGAAAATGTTAATTGCAGTGTGAGGCTCTAAATTGTGGCAGGAGAAAAGGCAGACAATTGTAGGAAATTCACTCCCAGGTGTTTCAATGAGGAGAAATTGGAAATGGAATAAATAATAATACCGAATTCCAACAACTGGTTACTGAGCATGGCAAACAAAGCATGACACCATGACAACAACGCATGTCACGGCATACATGCTCACGTAGGCCTAAATACTGCAGTCTGGATCAGACAGGAACTTCTTGGGAGCGCCTGTGTAAGGACATCCCCAACAGGCCCAGGAACAGTTCACCATTCCATACCGACGCCGAGCAGGAGCCGATGACCTTAGTCTTAAATTAATACGGCCGTCTGCTGGGTTTAACCTCAAAAGTACGGCACGTTGGCACAGGATGGTGGCAACTCAAACGCCAGTAAGGTCTATCGACACACGATTTTATAGTATAATAAACCTTTTTAACGTAAAACAAACCCTTTTTACTGAAGAACCTTTTACTGAACGAAACGTGAGCGACAACTGCAATTAGCATGCGTCTTAATAATCAGTATACGTCGTTTTTTTTTTTTGATGCTCTGAGAACCGAATAAACTACAGGGTATCCCAATGAAATACCGGAGTGCATTTTGGGACACCCGTATCTGAAGCATGGATCGATGCCAATTGAGTGAGCGAAGCGGACGACATGTCTAGTTTACTGCCTAGTATTATTACGTTGGTTAATTCAATCGTCTAGATAACAGAAATAAATAAACGATGGGAACGACCGGATTTATTAAAACAGACGGCTACAATAAAAAAATAAAAAAACAGATACAAATACTTGTATCGTTTCATAGGAATGGAAAATGGTCGACAGGAAGTATTCTCGTATCCAACCTATTTGTACTTACTAAAATGCATCTAGGATATTTAACAATATTTTTTTTTGACTTCATGCAGTTCTACAAATCAAGCGTGGAGTGATCGGATTTATTTCAACAGAAGGCTCCTGAAACTCGGCATGTTCAGCTTCAAAAAAAAAAAAAAAAAGGATTAAGAAATATTGCCATCGCTTTATCGAAGTGAGGAACTTTAGTTTTCGAGTTAAGTGACAATACCAGCTTACCGTCGCAACAGACACAACCGAAGCAACCGTCGTGGGTAAGTTGGAGTTCTTTGCAATTAGAAACCGGATGTTTGAGTTTTTGTAAAGCGATGCAAAAATGTATGAATCCTTTTAAGCTGAAGATGTCCTCACTGACTGAGAAGCCTTCCGGTTTAATAAATCCTATCACTCCAGGCTTCATTTGTAGGAATTACATGACGTAAACGCATTGTTAAATATCTTAGATGCATTTCAGTAAATAGGTGGGATACGAGAACACTTCCTGCCAACCATTTTGGAATACGTCGCATTCGGCAAGCACGCACAGAACACATTTACAAATTCATTTCCTTGCCTACCAGGATATTATTTCCGGTCGCGCATTAGCAGATCACGTTTATGAGGACATTTCCTTGCTCTCTGTGAAATTCGTCACCTGCCCTGTGAAATTTAAAGCAAAGCATCAAAGTTAAGCAACAGAACCGGAAGTGACGTCACGAACCAAGATGGTCTGTTCTAGTACTACACATGGTTAAAGCATGTGTAGTACCTTTGCAAACTGTGACAGGATTTGAAACGATACACCATTCTTTGGTCATTAAGAGAACTGTGTTGCACGGCGCTCCTGTTAAATAATAACCGTGTTTGAAACTTGAACCATTGCCCTTGTTCGTGGTTCAAGTTTTAACCATCAAGCTCCAGCCCATATTTGAAATTGAAGCGAATGGACATCGTTGAAACTTGAAGTATTGGCCGTCGCCCATATGCGAACATAGAACTATTAATCCCGTGGTTGAAACTTGAAACTAATATCCCATGCCATGGTTTAAAACTTGAAACCATCACCCTTCACCCGTGGCTGAAGTTTGAACAAGCCATCAAACCCCAAGCTTTTAGAAGAATGTTAAACTAAGGTACTACGTCCAAGAATGAAACTAGAAATTAGTCATTTGCACTGCAGCCGCAGCCTTGTGCTTGGCACTATTCTTCAAATGTAAACTCCGTTTATTCAGGTTGAAACCCTTGGCCCAAGTTAACCCATTTGCCGGGGTTGAAATATAAGCTCCTGCATGGGCTTGATGCCTGCATATAGCTCAATACTAGACCACATACAGGGTGATTACAAAAGAAATGCACAGTCTGATGCGTTTATTGAATGAAAACTGTAAAACTTATCGATAAACTGTTTCTCACCGACACGTTCTACAACTCGTGAAGTTTCGTACAGCGGTGGAAATTTTCGAATGTACGTTACGGGAACGTCACGTGACTAGTTTTACAAGATGGCCGTTCCAGAGAAGGTGTTCTGATTTGTATTTACTCTTACATATTTTAGTGTTGCACAAGGGAAACTTACCCTAACAAAGTAAGGGACTCAAACTAGTGTTGGCAGCAGATAACAAGTGGGTTTATTATGGCAACAAGGTTTTATATAAGCTTCACTGGAATCACATAGAGCAATGCTATTGGTTGATTATAAACAAGGTAAACAATACATGCAAATTAGGCAACTGAGCAGGTTAATACCATGTTAGACAAATGGAGCAACTGTGTGCGGTGCACAAAAGGTGCACACTCACCTGAATTCTAATACAGACCACGTTCTATGTTCTTGAATTAAGCAAAACTTCCTCTGCACACACCCTCAAAGCCCTGTTCTAACACCTAGTGATTATTTTTTAGGGGAAAATGTCAATAGTAAGGTGTTCAATCCTCCCCTTCCAACCAACCTACAATGTTTTAAGCAACGAATAGCAACAGCAATTGTCGTAAATTGCCGAGGATATGCTAAACTGCGTTTGGCAAAAATTTGATAATCGCATGGATGTATGCCGTGCAAGTAAGGAGGGGGGGGGGGGGACACATTGAACATCTGACACTTGCTGGGCGAAACTTAGTGAGTTGTACAACGTCACGGTAAAAACAGTTTATCGATAGGTTGAATAGTTAGTTTTGCTTAATAAACACTTTTAACTGTCCACTTCTTTTGTAATCACCCTGTACTTTCCGAATTGAAGTCAGAGCTACAACGTAGACAGAAGGTAAACCAACAAATATACCAAAAATTCTCATTTATTTCGCCTATACTATTAAACCAGCAGCAGCTAAAATTTTGATCGAAACAAGAAGAGAATAGAAGGGATAGGAAAAAAAAAACTGAAATAAAGCCAGGGTCGATGGGAGTCGAAACCCTGGGTTTTCCGCTGACGACGCAAACCGGAAATTGCTGCGATCACCCCGTCGTGGGTTGGGAGTGTTTTGGCAGCTCAACCTCGAAGCTTCCCACCTACCAACGCTCTGATAGCTACACCTTCATTTTAAAGAGTGGGTTCGCTTTACTACACTATTTCTCTATCGACAGAAAGAAAAAAACAATAGTTGAAATAAGAGAGAATTGGTTCCATCTTTGTAGGATGGACGCAACGCAATGAAGAAGTTGATCATAAGTTTCGTTGCAAAAAAAGTGAAACTTCAATATAAAGCTAAGTTGTTGGTAGCAACTATTTTTTTTTTGCAGTACTGAGACACGCAAGTCAGCGTTGGTCTCCTCCCTTGCCAAAGGATATTTTGCATGTCGAGTCTGTGTGATGTAGATTTAGAACGTTACTATCTTTTGAGCTGCGAACAATCGGAAAGACCTTGCTCCTACGTTTTCTGTTCTGAATGGTAACTTTAGCTACGACTATGGTAGTTTTTTTTTTAACTTAGGGCAATGGTTGTGAACATTGGATCAGTGAACATTCCCTAAACCTAGTGTTGGTGCAGTTTTCCTGTCTGGACTGCCGCAAATATATATTTTTTAATATTTGCTAAGAGAGTTGTAGCAACTAAACTGAAATTCTTTACTAGCGGTTGTTGGTTTGTGGTGTAGAGGTTCAGGGGGAGTGGGCGGCCCTAACGTGATGAAACTAAAGTGTATGGGAGATGGTTCAGTGTGTGGAATTCAATAATCAAGAAGAGATTTGGCTGGGTTCAATATTTGATGGTTCATTACTGCTGGATGTTATACATAGCCTCGCCTGCCACGACTTAAACCAAACAGTTCTTAATTAATGACAATGTGATGGTTAAAATACAATGACTAGCAGGGACATGAAAGCTTAAATGTGGCGGACTGGGGAAATTGGGGGAGGAAAAGGAACAAATTTCTAATAGTTAGGCCAAAGATTACTCACGGGAAGTTTAGGGTCGAATGCTGGCTTGGAATGAAAAACATTAGATTACTTAAAATTAACAATATGTTGGCAAGGCAGCGCGCATGCTTAACAATTGGTTTGAGTTCGGCATGCACAACAATACAGTGAATTGAATTTCAATAATAGAGGCAGGGCACACTTAAGATCGTCATCCAGGCTCAGCTCAAGGGAATCAAGATGCTGGGTCAACAGTCCCAGCATCAGTTCGTCCAATATTGACGTTAACAGGAGCTGAGGCAGGATGAGTCACTACAGTGGGGAAAAAAGGATTGAGGCTTAATGGCGCGTCGACAGCAAGGTTATTAGCGCCAACCTCAGTCACAGTGCAGGGGTCGGGGTTGTCACTGCCCCACACGTTACAGAGGTTCAAATTTAGGCTGTCTGTAAGGTGGACCTTTCAACTTACATTGAATTGTGTTTGCAAGTTGTATTTTGCTGTATTTCTTTGTACACTTAAGATTCGAACGGTTTTCTTTTTGGGAAATGTGTATGTATGAATATCGCATTTGTTAATTAAGACTTGATCGTACAGTTATTCTTCGTTCTCTATACGCTCTTTATAAATGGTTATTGTATTTCACAGTCAGATGCAAGCAGTCTCGTACTGAACCTTGCCAGTTCCAGGCGTTCTGTGTTGAACATCGAATAAATTATTATTATTCCAACAATTATCTGCTTACAAGCACGTATGGGAACATTCAAAAACCACGTGGTCGGCCAGGGAGTAGCGCGGGAGGTCGCCTTTCGGCCACAAGTAACCACAATGGGGGGAGGGGGGTTTCCAAATAAACCACGTGGCTACCTAATTGAAGGGCAAGCCATCTCCAATGAATTGTTGCATTTACCGTACAAGAGTCTGCGGCCTTGCAGTGCTGGAAACAGCGGTTATCGTCAGATCCCCGAAGTTAAGCAGCATTGGCCCCGTTTGGTACTTGGGTGGGTGACCTCCTGGGAATCCATTCTGGGTGCTGCAAACATACGGCCTTAGGGCTTCGTCGGGCAGATGCCCGGGTGCGGTTAACGCTCGCTAAAACCCTTTGAACCCTTCAAGAGTCTGTGCATTGTTCCTATATATTGTTCCTACATCGACCTTAACGTCTGGGCCCCAGTCACAGGGGTGAAAGAAACTGCGGCATGACTTTTCGTAGAAGTTTTCAAAAACGTAAGAATGCATTTCCTTGACTAAATTCATTTAAATAGTGGGCAGCTGACGTCGAGTGCTTCACTGGGACAATTCGATGCAGTGAAGG
>JAHWFP010067524.1:10618-26182 GCA_023313725.1 Lithobius niger | reverse complement strand
CCTCCTTGCACCTTGCTCAAAACCATAGGTAGGGTGTGGGACTGCATTTGGAAAATTTGATGTGAATCCGACAGTCAGTTCAAAAGTTATTTTGAAGGCAGACAGACTCCAGGGAAAATCGTCAAACCTCTCTGTGCCTTGCTGAAATCCACAGATAAGCAGTGGGAATGCTTGTCAAAAATTTGATATGCATTGGACAGTCAATTCTAAAGTTGTTTTGGAGGCAGACAGACACCGGGAATTTTTTTTTAATCCTTTAATTCTGCTTTGCACCGTGCTTTACAAAAATAGGTACGCCCTCACACAATGACTGTTTTCCGATGGACCATCCAGAACCACACCATGCTACTGATCCTACCCCATCCCCAAATATATTTCAAGGCAACTCCAATCCACCTTGAAAAAAGAATCAAAGTTGTTTGTGTCACTTACCAGCATGAAATACCGTAGCAAGGATTAGAGACGCCAAAAAAGTCCTTCCTATCGTAAACCTCCACCTAAAAGATCAGTATTTATGCGAAATCACTCCTTTGAAGGATATTCCCATACTGAGAAATTTACCAATCTAAACTGCCAAAGATTGACTGAGATAAGGGTGTCCAACACAACGTTAAAAATCGACCTATCCCAATGAGAACTATTTTTCGTTAATTATCAATGCGGAAATCTTATCTAGTTGATAAATAAAGGTTTTGTTCTGTCAGCTGACAATTAGTCGCAGTATTGATGAAATAGGTAGGGTGTAATGAATTCTTTTTACAAATTACCTTCTGATACTAATCTGTCAACTAAACACACAAATTGTTGTAAATTAAATAGGAGCAATGAAACCCAATAGCGCAAAAGCGAAAATTGTACACAAAATATAACTAAGTTTCAGTAAGCATATATTATGGCCTTATATTTCATAGAGATGAAATGAGCGGGTATCAAACCAACGAACTCGGTTTTAAACCGGCAATTAAATAGTTTAGGTAATGCAATTTGTTATTTATTCCAGAATACGTTGATTAGCGTATATAGCGATATTGTGAACCTTTCAAATGATATATGCATATATAAGTTTCTCTACTTGCATCAAGTTAGTCACATGGGTTTATTCACCAACCGTCAGTCGAGCTGTGAATTCGTTTTAAATATAACGACTAGAAGCGGACAGATTGTAACTTGGCCATTTGAGCGGAGCATAAGTGCCTAAATAAGTAGCCTGGGTTGGTGATTGGAATGGAGACCAAGTGGTGGCCAGTGTAAGATCACCAACCTCCTTCAGCCGCCACGCAACCTATCCTGGCTCACGTCAAATCTTTCGAAATTGAATGTCCTTCCATACAACCAAGCTTCCTGGACTGGGACCTTTCCATCATCCTGAATGCCCTCACAAATGGTCCCTGCGAGCCCCTTCAAAACAGCTCTTTGAACTTTCTCACTCGCTAGTCTGTCTTCTGGACCACACTCGCAGCCAGTCTCTGATGCAGCGAAGTCCAAGCCCCATCGAATGATCCCACCTTCTGCTTCTTCTACGAACAATTTTCGGCCGTTCATCTGAAACCAAGAGCCTCCTTCCGAACGAAGACCCAGAAACCGTGCGAACCATCACAATCGATTGTCATTCCAGCGCTTGCAAACCTAATTGGTGATGAACCTGAACGTCTCCTTTTGCCCTGTACGAGCGTTATGTTGTTACATTAAAAGGACTGAAAACAACGAATTTCATAAGGCTCGAAATCAACTATTATACATAAATACAATTTACCAACAACACGTGGAAGGAATGCGGAAGGGCGCTAAACCATTAACACCAAGCCTAGATTTAAAGGAAGAACAAAGCCAAAAGAAAGACTTATAAAATATCAGTGAGTAGGCGTTTCAAAAAAACTATTAGGTTTTCGAGCATTAACATAAGACATAACCATGCACTGTGGAGTGTTCAACAGTTGATTCCTTGAGAGCATTCCAACTTTCACAACACGTTCGGAGAAAAAGTTCTTGCGACAATGAGTACGTGCAGCCTGCACAGCTACTGTAGTTTCCAAGAATGGCCACGCCTGTACAGCCTGCCTGGGACCAAGTCAAAGAAAGGTAGATTTACATCAATCAACCCTCTCAGAATTTTTTAAGTGAGAATTAGGTCAAATCTGATTCGACGAAGTTCAAGTAATTCAAGCGCAGCCCTGGCCAAACGTTCGTCATAATTAAGATCCCGTAGGCCAGGTCGGCGTTTCGTTAACTTACGTTGTACCGATTCGATGGGGTCAATGTCCCCCAATTGATCCGGAGACCAAACTGCGGTAGCATATTCAAGGAGTGGTATCACAAACACGTTAAACGCCCAAACCCCTTCAGAGTAGATTTCGGCATGACCTCAGCTGCCATGATCGCAAATTGGATCAGAACTGTCATCATCCATGCTTACTACGACCTAAACATCGATTGTGCTGAAAACAACACCAGGGTGGCTACACACAAACTCAGAGCAAATTTCGGAATATTTGGCATTCAACAGCAACATCTCTGAAAATTCAGCATCTCTGAAATTTTCCAAGCTGCTTGCAAGAGAAGTCAAACAATCTTCACAAGTCATTGCTTCAGGGAGATGTCAACCGAAGCCGATGGACTACATCGCCTGGGAACCATCGTTGCTGCCAGACATGTCATCCAACCCCCTTAAGCACTAAAAAAAAGATGACCATGAAGCCATGTCTTGAAGCAGATGTCCTGAAGCAGCAGCAAGACCCACCCTTAACAAAAGTCCCTTTTCAGGGCCACCACATCCTACGAAAGAGAGGGGGGGGGGGATTGAGGCTTAATGGCGCGTCGACAACTTGGTCATTAGCGCCAACCTCAGCGCCTACGAAAGAGATCCAAATCCTATTTTTCTTTTTTCAATAAAGTGCGAAGTTTGTAACTTTTTGGGGGTGCTAGCTCGTAACCCTGGGGTAACTCGTCAGTTGGTGCCCATGTCCAGCATTAACGAGGTCTCCTGTAAATGCAGTAAATTTTTAGGTAATCTAAATGTCCGACCAGCAGATATAAACAGTATTTGGATGGCACTCGGGTCGGCTAACTAACAATTATTTCTGTTGCCTAATAGTGAATAACAATTACCTCCCCTCTTGAGTCACCAACATGACATATCAACTGGCTAAAGATGACAGGTTGTCTCGCCTGAATGCTTTTATAGAGGGTCTGTGTGCATGTGCAGACCAGGTTAAGCAGCAAGCCAGCTCTATTCAAACTGAAAATCTCAAACGAGAGAAAGCATCCTTGGGAAGAATGCATAAAATTTACAGGCAATGTATATTTCCTATTAGGCAATAGAAACAATTTTCAGCTGGCCGACTCGAGGGTCGGCAAATTATTGTTTTTCAACTCTATTTTCAATGATTCGTATCACTGCAGCGTAAGTAGATGAAGAAATGAGAGATAAGCCCTGTTTTTTTTTGGTTTAGCATGCAAAAAATTCCGTATAATCCACACCATATAACCTGCAGGCCCGTTTTTTTTAAAGAAAAAAAGTCGCATAACCCGCGGGTTACATGCGTATAATTACGATAATATGTAAATGTTGTACATTCACACAATACTACCGAAAATGTGCCTTATAACCTACTGTGGTTCCTTCGCATTTGGTATAACGTAGTTTTGTTTACATTCCCTACCTTGTTACAAGGTAGCCCGGAATAAAAAGTCCATTTTGCCAGCCAGGCCGCCTAAAAATGGTTTCTTTTGCCTAGGAAAACATACTTTCCCTGATAATCTTGCATTACATTGTCCTCAATTGGATGTTTCGCTGGCGGTTACTTGGCTGCGCGTAATAGCCTGCTTCCATGCCTGAAGTGTTCCTGCGCGGCACAGCCCTCCTCTATAAAGGCGAGAGAGCACATACTTTCGCTATTCATTTTCCTCTCAGTGTGTCAGGCGGTGACTCAAGAGGGGAGGCAGGGCCGGTTCGGTTAAGTAAGTTTTCCTAGGCAAAAGAAACCATTTTTTGCCGGCCTGGCTGGGGCCGGCAAAATGGACTGTCTTGTTGCCGTGGAAAACATATAATCTGATAATTTAGCATTATCAGAAGACCTCGTCAAAGACAGGGGACCGGCACCGCCTGACAAACGCCCTGGGATGAAAGTAGGCTGTCCCCCAAAAATTGTTAAAATTTCGCACTTTATTCAGAAAAATGGTGATGAAACAGGAATTTGGTCTCTTTCATGGTGATTGGTGGCCCTGAAAAGGACCGTTGTTTTTAATTAAAGGATGGGTCTTGCTTCCTTCAGTGGGTGGCTTGCTTCCATCTTGGTTGTCTTGCTTCCATCATGGATGACTTGCTTCTGCTTCGTTCAGGGTAATTAAGGGGGGGGGGGGCTTGACCACAGTTCTGGCTGTGACGATTGGTCCAAGCCGGTGTAGTCCCTTTTCGTTTCTCGACATGTCTCTCACGTAATGGGAGGTGAAAGTTGGCTGGTGACGCCAGATGCTGCTGCGAGGATTTCTTCGATTGGGGTGGGCCCATGATGTGGAGATTGCTCTGACTTCATAAGCTGTCACTCTCATGCTTTCGCTCATGCTTTGTTTGTCATACACAGCTTCGATGGTCTTTTTTAATCCAGCGGGATATCATTGCTGTGAAGGTTTCACCGGATTGTAGCCAGTAGGTAGGGAGAGTTGATTTCTTCCTCTGCGGATGTATTCGTGCTGGGTCCGAGTTAAGTAGAAACGTACGCTCGGATTGGACATAACAGATGTTCGGGTTCATTACCCAGGATGTTGGATAAGGCCGGAAAGGTGATTGGTTTTGAAGGCTCTGAAGGTTTTTGAGTTTTTGCACGGAAGTTTGCTCTGGGGTGGAGAGTTACTGAGGAGAAATTTGGACCGAATATGCAGTAGGCAGGGTCGGCTGATAGAGCTTGTATTTCAGAGCAACGTAGGCTAGCCACAAGGGTCATGAGAAAGACGGTTTTCCGGGTCAAAAGAAGGAGGGAGCTGTCTTGCATGGGTTCGTATGGCTCTTCCATCAGGGATTGAAGGACGATTGAGAGGTCCCAGTCGGTTATTGTTCTCCGTGTTGTTGGACGTTCATTTTTCGAAAGAGCGAAGTAATGCTGAGATGCGATGGTCATCCAGAAGTTTCGTTTTATCTGCTGCTTTGAAAACTTAGTTAAGAGCTAAGCGGTAAAATAGGATTGTAAAGCCTTTTAGTTTGTCTTTGTTGAAAATGTCACTGCAGAATCTTAAGAGTTCAGGAAGAGCGGGGTCGATTGCATTTGTTTCCCTTGTGATGCACCAATGAATCCATTTTGACCAGTGACTGTCGTACATTCGGTTTGTAGAATCTCTGGTTTCTTTTGAGGCGATGCGTTCAACTTCCTCTCGTCGAATTCCAGCCTTCTTGAGGAGTTTGATGATCGTAGCCACCCGTGTAAGTTTAGGTTGGCTAGGTTCGGATGGAGCTTTGATCCCTTCTGTTCTGATAGAAGATCGGGACAAAGGGGTAGACTTCTTGGAATGGCGACTATCAGGTTTAGAAGGTGGGGGAACCACACTGCTGATGGCCAAAGTGGTGCGACTAGGAGAAAGAGGCTTTGGCTTTCTTGTATCTTCTGAAGGACCCTCGGTAGCAGTTTGAATGGTGAGAACAGGTATGCGAAAACGTTGTGCCAAGGATACGTAAGGGCGTCGACTGCTACTGCCTTTCCGTCCGGAATCGGGCTGATGCTATGGGGACGTCTGGCATCATACTTCGTCGCAAATAGGTCTAACATCGGTGTGCCCCAGGTGTTGAAGAGAGATTCGTAGATGGATTTCTTGAGGCACCATTCGCCTGTCGGTGGTTTTCAGCGAGACAGAGAATCTGCAACTACATTTCTGCTGCCTGGTATGTGTAATGGAAGCAGGGTGATGTTGTTCAGGATGCAGAGATTGATAATTTCTGAGGTGATTTTGTGAAGGATGTAGGCCAGGGCTGTCGTGTTGTCGGTTTGTATCTGAGTCACTTGGTTTTCGGATTTGATTTTGGAAAGTGAAGGTTTGAGCCAGAGTTAAACGTGACTTTGCTTGGGTTACTCTGAAGCCCAATTGGTTCAACAGGAGGATTGTTTGGTCCCGGTTGTGTGGAAGACGAGACGGATCTTGGTTGTTATGTGCCCAGTCGTCGAGGTAAGCATTTGCTTGAATTTGCTGTTGGTGTAAGGATGCCTGGATTGATTTGAAGACCATGGTGAAAACTCTTGGCGCAGCGTTCAAACCGAAAGGAAGACAGCGGAATTCGAAGACCTTTCAGTTGTAGACGAAGCAGAAAAAATGCGTTACTGCTGGGTGAAGGGGAGCATGAAGGTACGCAGCTTCTAGGTCGATTGAGATTGTCTAGTCGTTTTGGTGGAAGGATTGACGGATTGAGTCTAGAGTTTTCATCTTGAAGTAGTTGTTGGAAATGAATTTGTTGAGAGGTTTCATGTTGAAAATGAGCTGTTGGCCTCCTTATTTCTTTGGTCGGGTAATGATGGTGCTGTAAAATCCCGGACCCGGATTGTGGCATTCCTTGATGGCCTTCTTTAGAAGAAGTTGTGAAATTTCGAATGATAGTTCGTCTCAAATTGGAGGGGCGAAGTCCCAAGGAGAGAATGCCGCAAAAGGAGGTCGCTAGAAAAGTTGGGCGAAAGCCATGCTTGATTATTGAAACGACTTCCGTGTTACGACATATCTTTACCCAAGCTGGGAGGAAGTGGCGGAGTCTTGCACCGACTGGAAAGCAGGAGAGACGAAAGACGTCATTGGTGGTTTTTGTGGAAGAAACTCCTGCCCCCGGGTCTGGAGTGGATGCACGTTTGGTTGCGCTGGTTGGAACATGATCACGACGAATAATCTGTACGAAAGTGCTGTTGTTGTTAGTTTGGAGAGCCAGAGTTTACGTTGTTACGGTTTGTGGATATGGATGAGGAGAGCTTGTTCCAATCCTCAGTTTACGGTCGTGAGTTGAAAGGCTTGTTCCTCTGGAAAGGACGGTTGGACGATTGGAGTTGTTTCGGTTTCAGTTTCGTGAAATGTCCAAGTGCGGAGTGAGGGTCGGGATTAGTCCCCGAAAGAGGGTGTCGGACTCAACACTTGGCTGATTACGAAGACGGTGTCTCATTGAGTCATCGAGGTTGTTGGTCGACTTTAATGCGATTAATCGTAAAAACAAGGTGTTGTTAAATAGTGCCCTTGTAGCCCAGTTTAACGAATGGTATGTTGCAAAGCTGGCCTTCTGTAAGAGTTGCGTGATGAGGGACAAACGGTTGCAGATTTCATCGGGACTGGCATCAGCCGAAAGCTTCTCACAGAGAGCGTTAACCGCCGAGTTAAGGACCTCAGCTTGGGAAGCAGGATGCAGGCTCATTCGCAGACATTTATCGTTTTCATAAAGGAAGAAATTTGGCACTTCAGCTTTTTTCGGGATTGACAAAATCCAGTTTTACTTCTCCGCAGAGGAATTAACACTTAGGTGTCGAAGTTCCGTGGATTTATTGCGCTGTCGCCGAAAGAACGAAAGAAGCTCGTTCCGCGGCCCGGGCGTGGAGTGGGAGGATCTTTGTCCAGGAAAGCGGTTCTCCTTTGCCGAGTAGGGAGCCCTCGTTGCACAAGAGTCAAGTCAGGAGCGTTGTTAACTATCCGAGAAGACTGGTTAATTTGGAGTCTGGATCTCGGAGGGCGAAGCCGAAGCCCGTTTTCAGGCCTCTATTGATCACGGGAGCGTCAGTGGACTCAGATGGCTTGTAGAGGAAGCAGTCTGGTACCGTTTCTTTCACAGTCTTGAGAAGAGAGACCAAGGGATTGTTTGGGTCGTCACCGTTTTTGTCCATGAAGTGGATCCTTTTTGTTGACAAAAGCGGAGTATGAGCCGGCCACGAGGGATGGTTGATGGCGGCGGGAAGCGGCGAGAGGCGGCGGGGTCCGATGGTTTTCGTTTTTTGGCAGAATCGGGCGAAAGCTGTGAAGCACCTTTTCGGCTTTCGTGACTGGCAGTGGAGGTAACCCAATCTTGAGTGCAGGCGCGTCGAACGGAAGACATACAGGATGGAGGCAGCGGCATTGTGTCTTTCGAATGTTTACAGAAGGCGAACTCGAACAGTTCAAGAACTTCACTGCGAGTGACGCCAGGCTCTTTCCGGGACGACTTGGACGAGAGGTCCAGCGATGAGTTTGGAGCTGGCGGGGGATTAAGAGCAGCAACGCCCGGCTTAGCTTCTTCTACCCCCATGGTAGGAGTCTTTCGACGAGCGAAGATCCTTTTCGAGAGAGGAAAGATCCGGGTCAGTGGGAATCCGTTGGCCTGCTCGAAGAGGACACTCTACATCTAGGTGTACTGAAAGGGTGTGGACATCGGCGGCGAGGTCGAGCGCTGAGATCGAGTGGTCGCCAAGAATGAAAGCATGAGCGAGAGCACGAGAGCAAGCAGCAAACGAAGCGGAGACTTCGGGAACGGCGACCATCTTGGCCGAAAATCTAAATTCCAAAACGAAAGGTCAGGAAACGAGGAGCGAGGTGACGTGTAGGAGCCTCTGGAGGAAAGTGAAGGGCAAAAGCGTGCGCGCTCTCGCTTTTATAGAGGATGATTGCACCGCGCAGGCGCAGTACAAGCATGCAAGCAGGCGATTACGTGTAGCCAAGAAACCTCCGGGGAAACATTCCATTGAAACAATGTAATGCTAAATTATCAGGTTAATATGTTTCACACGGCAACAAGAAACTGTGGCTCTTACTTCCCTCTGCCAGCTCAGATCATTTAATGTTATTTGAATTTTACTTCAAAGCAGGTGCTGTTGAATACTAGCGAGACCCGTAGTTTCTAACCCAGTTGACCTTACCTTGAGGAAAGAATACTCTTTCTTAACTTCAAGGTCATTCAACACTAGGGTGGAAATTTTTACTGCCACTCACTTGACAATTGTCTGCATGGGCTGCTATAGAGTATTGGGTAGCATTATCATAGAAACTCCAGTATTGGGCTGTACGGTCCTTTCTTTACTCCAATAATGTTTACTCAAAAAAGATCATTACCGCTCATAAGCCTACTATTTCTCCGTAAAAGAAGAAAAATCTTCAAGAAAACTGTAATTCGTGAGGATAACACAATGTTCCGTGTACTACATGTCCACACCCATGACAAACTTTTAGGATGGGGTGTCCCTGAAATCTGACCAAAAAGCAACACGGCGGCCATTTTGTTCTTAAAATGGCTACCACACATAAAAAACGTCCAAATCAAACTAATGTATGTAAGTTTGGTACTAGGTTTTAAGGTCTGCTGAATTGAAAAAAATGCTCTAAAAAGCTGACAGAACTCCACGTGACGAAGTATGCAATATGGCGGCCAAAATGGCGGTAAAATTCAACTGTTGTCCGTAATTTTAAAACATTCTTATTGAGTAGAGGCAGATTTGCATTATTCTTCAAAAACGTGAGTTCGTTTGCAGTGACTAGTAACTAGCAAACGCCAGGTCAAATCCGTAATGTATTGTAGTCTGTTCGTAATTAGGAGCTAATTGAGACACTAAGCTATGCTGCAGCAGTGCAGTTTTCATCAATTCACCAAATGTTACATTTTTTAAGTGGTGCGATAGCAGTTCTAATTAAGATAAATGGATGTATTTTGACTTAGCTGTCAGGTAGCGATGCATATTTTCCATCATTGATAATCACAATAATTTATCGTAACAGGGGGTAAACTACAACTCTTTATATACAGTGGTGTAGCATTTGTTTACCACAAATTTCATCTTTAAAATGCTGCAGTAGCTGTTCTAATAACGATAAAAGGATGTAGTTAGGCCTTGATGAGAGATATAGTTACCCTTATACGTTTTCATGTAAGGGTAATTATAACGGTTTATCTTAATTAGGGGATACGCTGCAACTGTTTATCTATGATGTAGTCCCATGCTTTAGTCTTCAATTCGCCGCATGTTACATCTTTAAAGTGATATGATAAATGCATGTGATTAGAATTATATGAAAGGTGGCGAAATGGATATTCCAACTCTATCGTAATTAGGAGATAAGCTACAAGTTCATCTGTGCTGTAGCGCCATGCCTATTTCAATTCTCTCTAAGTTACATCTTTAATGTGATGCGGGTGGCAGTTCTAATTATGATAAATGGATGGATTTTAATTACACTTGTTGGAAAAGAGATATCTCCTTCTTTCATCTAAGCCTAATTACATCCATTATTCTTAATTAGAACGGCTACTCTAGCAGTTCTATGATGTAATTTGTGGTAAATAGACTCTAAAATCCACATCACTACAATGTAGATAAACTGCCGTAGCTTAGCTCCTAATTACAATAAACCGTTTCAATTACCCATGTTGAAAAACGTACATCTCCATCTGTTTATCTACCACATCACTTGTAACTTACGGTGAATTGATGAAAAATGCAGTGCTATAGCATACAGAAACAACCACAACTTAGTTCCTAATTACGAATAAACTAAACTAAACTACACTACGGATTTGTCCCAGTGTTTGCTAGTTACTATTCATTGCAAACGAACTCACGTTTTTTTTAGCAATAATGTAAATCTTCCTCTACCACATAAGTATATTTTAAAATTATAAAATACACTTGAATGTTGCCATCATTTTGGCCGCCATCTTGGATACCTTGTCGTGTGGAGTCCTGGCACCTTTTTAGAGCATTTTTTTTTAATTTGTCTGACCTTAAAACCTAGCAATTGACACCAAACTTACATGCATTAGTATAATTTTTAATTTCTTTATTGTGTGTCACCCACTTTAAAAACAAATTGGCCACCATGTTGGTTTTTGGACAGGTTTCAGGTGGCACTCCTTCTTAAAGTTCTTAAAGTTTCTCATGATTGTGGACATGAAGTACACAGGAGATTATGGTATCCTCACAAAGTGCAGTTTTTTTGAAAAATTTGCTGCTTACAGGACTACTTTGTTAGTAGTCATCAAGAACCTGATGATCAAGAAGCACATCCTGTTGTTTAATTTCTTAAATGAAATGTAACACAACATTACTATAAAAGTTTTGAATAATTTCCAAGTTTTGAACTTGAATGTCTTTAGAAATTACGTAACACACTCGAATTTTTTTTACAATTGTCCGCCATTTTGGATACCTCGTCGTGTGGAGTTCTGGCACCTGTTTAGAGCATTTTGTTTTTAATTCGACAGACCGTAAAACCTAGCAGTTGACACCAAACTTACATACAGTAGTATAATGTTGAATTTTTTTATTGTATGGTGGCCATTTTAAAAACAGAATGTCTACCATGTTGGTTTTTGGACTGGTTTCAGGGAACACCCCCTTTCTAAAAGTTTACCTTGGCTGTAGACATGAAGTACATCAGAGTTGGTGTTATCATCACTAAGCACAGTTTTTATCTGCTTACCGCTAGGACCATACTGTGAAACGAATAAATCCAAAGTTCTACCAAAGTACGTTTTCTCTCCCTTTCACAACAAAGGTTGCAACACAACACAATCTTGCAAATTTTACCAGAAACAATCGGCTGCCTTCATCAGGTGCTTCGAGTCCATCACCGTCCAGCTGCATGAGAGGATTGGAGCGGTTTAATGACTATTTAGGGTCCGACATACCCAAAGAAATGCTCACTTGATGAATAAAAGCATGAGCCATCTGCTCGTCGGGCAGTGGAAGCTGCAGAGAGTGAGAGACTTGATCGCCCTATTAGTACAGGAGGCTGCGACGCTGGCGAGTTCGAGTGCCCCAAAGTTCGTGTGCTTTGTTACGATGTGATTGTCCGAACCTTTCGTCGTTGACCTGATGAAGACAGCGCCGATTGTTACTGTTGAAACTTTTCAAGGCTCTCTTGTGTTGTAGCCTTTGCTGTGAAAGTGAGCGAAAACTTACTTTGTTAGAATCCTGTTAACACAATTAACATTGGTAACTAGTGGTGGATGGTATGACCACATGGTATAGGAATTATCATTGTGCCAAATGTCGGTAATTCGTATAAATATTCCATGGGATGATAAGTATAACCGGTTTATTATGACAAAAGATACCTTTTATTTATGGGTTAGAGCAGTTTGATTTTAAGTGATCTTTTATTCAGTTTAGCTCAGCAAAAACGAAAAAACTTTCATAAAGTTTTAATGATAAAAATTTTCCAACCTATACCTCTAGGTTCGTACACGGTCTTGAATGCCTTATAAAGGCAAAAATTTGAAAATCGAAAACCAAGGAGGAAGTCCAAGGAAGTTTTCCAAGGAGGTTACTGTTTCAAACCAAGTCTGACCTCAGGCTCCCGTGTTAAAGCCTAATATTGTCGAATAGTTAATTTCTCCGCTATCTTTTAATATTTTCCACTCATATTTAGCATGTAATCTTTGTTGGATTTGGTGAACATGTGTCCGAATGATTATTAATTTCTGATTTGTCACATCTGAGATCTGGACTTGAGCTGGACTCATGATTTTCATTTTTGGCTTGTTGTTCTTGTGGCACGACAGGTTTCTACAGCGACGTGATTTTCGCAAAAATGTTTTAGGTTTAATTCGTCCACAGGAAATACGATTAATAAATTGGCATTATCTCTAATCTCCTACTTGAAAATTCTTGTGTAGGACTGACTGCAATAAAAAACATCGGCCTTAGAATGGCGCCCTTGAGCGAAGTAACGCTCGATGGTATTTTGTTTGTCCAAAAGCACATCATCAAAAACAATGAGATTACGAAATGTAGAATCCAACTCCTCGGGATGAATCAAATCGATTTGAGAATCGTGAAAACTCGTTTTCTCTCGCCCCACCACTTCACCAATTTCCGCAAATACAGACTGTAAAGCTTGATATTTAGACTGATGCAGAGTTTTGCTGTAGACATACAATCTGTCGTAATCTAGCCACCCCTCGTTGCAAATAAAATTAAACAGTAGGTTCGTTTTCCCACAGTTTGCAGGACCTATTATCAGACACATAATTTTTGATGGTAGAAATGGGTGAGTTTTGAGTTCTTTGCAGGGAGCGAAAAAATCTAAATTAAAAATTTCATTTTTTGTTGGTTTACATTTATTCAGAAACCAAACGTCTTAAAGTCTTGATCAGAAAATTTATCCTTGGTCATGTTAGGTTCAGCAACTCCATATTCTACGTTGCACCAACGTTTCACGGTGCTAGGAGTGACTTTGCTGATGTACATGGAGTTAATTTAACCACTAACTTCCGACAAGATCATACTTCCACACGAAGGAAAGTCAAACCATGGTTTTCCCGTAACGTTTTTGTTCAGTTTCCCTTTAGTTTTGTGGATACCATTGTACATCCAACTTCTAAGGCAGAGCGGCTTATCCGCATTGTTGGTATCTTCGTTCGCCTTTTTGCAGAACGGGTAGCAGGATGTAACAGGGTGCAAGTAATTAGGATAATTGAACATCGTCAAAGAAATGGGTTTCTGCTAGTCAATTTGGGCTTTTCATTTTTCGCAGATGTACCGTCTGAGATTTTTCAACGCGTTTTGAGTTTCGAGGTCAGTCGGTGAAATTCAACCCTTGTGCTTGGGATCTTTGTTTGAAATGGGAGAACTTACTCCCTTTAAATCCTTGAATTCTACTGAAAGAGACAATGTATACTTTACTCCATTTTTTAACTCGGTTGCCTTCTCCGTTCTAACTTCCAGCGAATTTGTTTCCAACAAATTGGAGAAATGCGTGCACCAGGCAGGGTGAGGCATTTTGAATTTCTTTTCTTTTGCTTATCCAAACTTTTTATTTATCTTCCTTTTTTTTATTTGTATGTAAAATATATAAAATATAAAAAAAAGAACCGGCAGAGCAATTGTTATTGCTGAGCACGGGGCAGAAATCATAATGTGTAGTAACAAATTTTTGAAAATCGAGCTAAAAACATGAAATTTCTTAATAAAAACCGAACTAGCCATCGACCCCCATTAAATACTCGTAAGTGCCTTCAGCGTCCTCCCCTCCCCAGCAACCCGCCCTGTGCTCCCTCCCAGGGGCTTGGGCAACAAATTCTTACAGATCAAGCTAAACACATGAAATTTGGTGGACATGTCATCCATAGCAGCATAAATCGAATCAGCCATGAAATACACCTGAAGGGCCCCCAGTGTCCTCCTGTGGACCCCTCATTGAGGTTTGACCAACAAATTCTTGCAGATCGAGCTAAAAGCATGAAACTTGGCACACAATTCATTCCAAGCATTGCAAATCAAACCAACCATAGAACTGCCACGAAATATCCCAAAGGCCCTACTAGCGCTCCTGTGCCCCCTATCTGATGCTTGACCAACAAATTAATGCAGAAGAGTCTAAACGCTTGAATTGTGGCACACAAGTCATTCTTAGCAGTACACATTGAACCAGCCATGGAACCCCCCATGAAATATTCCCAAGGCTCCTCTAAGGCTCTAACCCAATCTTCCCTGCAGCTTCACTAACATATTACTGCAGATCGAGCTAAAAAAATGAAATTTGGTACACAGGTCATTCATAGTAGTACACATTGAACTAGCTATGGAACCCCCTCGAGATAATCTATAAGGCACCACAACGTCCCCCCCCCCCCGTGCACCCTCCTCGAAGCCTGACAATAAAATTTTTGCAGATACTGAAACAAGAATGAAATGTGATACACAAGTCATTGTTAGCAGTAGGATTCAAACTAGCTATGGAACTTTCGCAAAATCTTCCAAGGCATCTTAGTCCTTCCTCCCTATTCCCACCCCATGAGGTTGATACCCGAAAAATTCTTGTTTATCGTACTGAAAGCATGTATTTTCGTACACCAATAGTTCCTAGCAGTAGAAATTGAACCAGCTATGGGGGGGGGGGGGATTGAGGCCTAATGGCCCGTCCACAGCTCGGTCATTAGCACCAACCTTAGTCACAGTGCAGTGGTCCGGGTTGCCACTGCACTACACATTACAGAGATATTATTCAAACCCCTACTCTAAATCAGCTGTCATACAGCTGTCATACAGCTGTACCTCGTGCAAAAATTGAAAAACACCGGAACGGAGGACAGACTTGTCGCCCAACAGACGTGCAATGTAATACGGAAGATGAAAACGACGACAAACACCATCAAGATGGCGACAATCAATAAGGAAGTGCCGGACAGTAAGCGGCCGTGGACACCACTAGCATTCAGGGCCAGCCATGTATCCCCACGAAATACCTCCAAAGCCTCCCCAGCATCCCCCCTTCCTATGCACCCTATGAAGCATCAATGACCAACAATTTCTTGCTGAACGGACTAAAAACATGCATTGTGGCAATATAAATCGAACTACTTACGAAATTTCATGAAATAACTAACCCCCATTGCTTCCCTGTGTCCTCTCCATGAGGTTGATAATCAACAAATTCTAGTTCGATTTGTACAACTAAGTATGAATTGTGTACCAATTCACGTTTTAGCGCCTTCAGCAAGAATTTGTTGGTCAATAACCTCATACAAAAGTGTGTGGTAGGGGGACAGGAAGGGGCCTCATGGGATATCTCAAGAGATTCCATAGCTAGCTTAATTTTTAAGCTAAGAATTGGCTTGTGTACCAAATTCCATGGCTACAAGAAAAAAAA
>JAHWFP010067524.1:0-10608 GCA_023313725.1 Lithobius niger | reverse complement strand
CTCGGCGTGTCGCCGCAGTCGCCGTGAGGAGGTTGTGTTGGCCCGTTTGCGAATTGGTCACACCCGGCTTACTCACTGTTTCCTTTTGCGGGGGGTTGACCCTCCTGAATGTTCTTGGTGTCGACGGCCACTTACGGTCCGGCACTTACTTGTTGATTGTCGCCATCTTGATGGTGTTCGTCGTCGGTTCCATCTTCCGCATGACATTGCGCGTCAGTTGGGCGATAAGACTGTCCTCCTGTCCGGTGTTTTTCAATTTTTGCAGGAGGTACAGATGTATGACAAGATTTAGATTAGGGGTTTGAATGACATCTCTGTAATGTGTGGTGCAGTGGCAACCCGGACCACTGCACTGTGACTGAGGTTGGCGCTAATGACCAAGTTGTCGACGCGTTATTAAGCCTCAATCCCCCCCCCTCAGTCAGAGCTTGATGATTCCAAAGATATAAGCGGAAATCAGTTTTGGTGAGGTCGGGTAGGCTCGTTTTAGTTTCAGGAGACAATGTAACAGAACAGGGCAACTCTGTTTGAAGAGTTTTTGTCATGATTGATGGAAAAAGGCTCGAAAGCCTGGAAATCAGTTGTTTCCCATCGAATTTGTTTCGATCAGTGTAATAATTTTTTTGTCATTGAGACTGTCCTAGAGGGGCTCGTTTCAGTTAAGGGAGACAACGTAATTAAGGGACATCAGTGCAGAGAAAGAGCTGTTGGTCGATTGTTCCGTTCCGAGCGGAAGAAGTGATATTGGACGTGTGACAAACCTATTGTACAGTGAATGGTGATGGACAAGCAAGAGATCGATGAGGGCGATGGCAAATGACAAAACAGGTTAAGTTCGTCTTTGGATAGTCCAGAATGGTCTTGCTACAATTACAGGAGTCAACATAATGAAATGAAAGCCACAGCGGTGACTGACGTTATTTCTGATGTAGTAAAGCAGGATAAAGGCGGGGTCAGACGTGTCACGAGCCTTTTGGCAGTGAAAAGCTATGGACAGAGTTGGTGGTCAGCTGAAGGTTTCACTGAGTTGATGAAGTCAGGGTTGCACAAGGAACTGTGGGGCTTGGCAGGAGGAAGTGGCGTAGTCAGCCACCGACCGACAGAAACAAAAACGGTGCTCGCATCATTGGTTGCTACGGCGCAAGAACTGGTTGCCATGTTGTCATTTTGTTTTGGCTTGTCACCTGCAATTTGTCAGGTGTAAAAGGGGTGGAAGTCCAAACTGAAAGATTATCGGTGGCTTCAGTGAGCTAACGAAAGTCAGATCCATACTGGTGGATACTGTCTAGGCTTAATTTTGGTCTGTCAAATCGATGCAAAAGGGTTTTCTGGTTGTGGTATGAAGTGGAAATCGTCTTGGAAAGCCGCAGGAACATTGACAATTATGCCATGGGAGCTGTTGTCGGCGGGAACCTGGTGCAGAAACGGTTGATGGTCTGGTGAATACGCGAATGGGTTTTTCATGAAGAACATTGTAGAGCCTATGTTATTCCGTAGACGAGGTCCATTTCGGATGATCACGGTATAACTTGATCTGAGGTACTGAAAGTCGAGGGACGGGGACTAATGGCCTACGATGACATCTTGGAGCCTGGCAGATGGGCTGGTGCAAGATGAGGAGGTCGTCTGGATGGAGACATCCTATGGTCCGCCTTTGAGCTTTGCCATGGATGCGGCAGGGATCTGTGGTCGACGAGGAAAATGAGGTCATCAAGGAAAAGTACAGGGTCTTCAACAAACAAAAGGAAAGATGAAAGGTAAAAAATGCTTCAAGATACGTTGAGAAAAGCGCCCTTAAGTCTTCCCATGGTGGCAGCGATCTTCGGCCGACTTGTAGAAGCACTGCCACTGCAGACCACGAAAGGGTATCAGCTAAGAAAGGTCCAAACGGAAGATGAAAGGTTTTCGGGATAGCCGACGTGTGGTTGTGCAGGGTCTTCAGTCGACGAAAGGTTATCAGCTTAGAACGACCCATTTTCAAGTGGGCTGAAAATAAAGGGCGAAACTAATTAGAAATTCAAGATGACAGGGAAAACGAAGGCGTGTCCACTCCAGTGGCTTGCTAGAGGGTAAATGATAAAAACCTTTTGCACTTAGGCACAAATATAGGGAGGAGTGTGTTGGCGCATGAGCACCCAGTTTACCGTACTGGACGGCTGCAAGCTACTAAATAACCTATTGGGAAAACCAGCATTCGAGGAACTGAATGCTAAAATTCACAGGTAATGTATATTTTTGTTTGGTAAATAAAAAATATTTTTTTGTGGGTGAATTGAAAACGCAGGTAAAATATTGTCATTGTGCAGTTGTGTTTTCACGTCATTGGCATTATACATCTCTACCAATTTTGCATCAACTCTTCCATGTTTTACTGAGAATGATCCATTAGAGAATCAGTTAAAGCAGAGTAATTATGAACGTTTGCAAAACGTCTCACCTGTAAGTTAGATCGTTTGGGGCAGCTATTTGGTGAAGAGAATGGCCAAGTGACTGCCAGCACTGCAATATTTGGCCAAATAATGGTCAATTGATATCACCAAGCCCTTTGACCCTTAAGCCGTTAGCTTTTCATCCGGTTTAAATTCTTTGGTGCTGTTAAGCTAATTATGTAAATAGTGGGATATTTTGTGCGAGGATGAAACTAGGAAATAGCACTGGCCATTGCCTATTGTATTAAAATGTGCGATATGCCTGTTTTCAGTGATGAGTGTAAACAACTAAAAAATTATGAGTGTAGAATTGAAATTTAGAGAAGGAAGGCAAAATGCGAATTGACAAGCATAGGAAAAGAGCGCCGATTAGCATTTTTAGGTTATCAATTTGTTATTAAACTATTTCTTAGCTGTTTCATAGCAATTGGGATGGTAAGCAAAATTATGCTTACACAGTTTCTTGTTCGGTTCTGAGTGCAGTTATTCATTCTTAGATTAACATTAGAGTTACTTAGTTTATAAAATAACTTGCTTCATTACTGGCACTGAGGCATTGTTTACAAACAAAGTTGTTTAGTATAACAACCGAACCTTGATTTTACTTACTGATCAGGCTTTGAATTACATGACGATAACTTTAAAAGTGTGAGTTTGGGGTTTAACATGTGAGTAAAGAAAAATTGTTGTCTATATACGACGTGTTGGTTAACTTGCCTATTGACTATTCTGGTGGCCTTGATATTAATCTGTTTTCCGGAAATTATAACTGAAAATGGATGCCAGTGTTTACAATGTACCCGTCCTTGTCCTTTTACTGTTTTTATGTTCCATTGTTATTATTAATGTACCTATTTTTGGTGTTGGGGTGGAAAACTATACAATTTTAAAACGTTAATGAGGGCTTTTATTTTGTCTTCGTGTGCTACTTTGCCTAAGGGACCAGTCATTATTTATAGCCAGGGGGCTGGCGTTAATGACAATGTGACCACCAAATTTTTGAAGACCCGTCATTTGAGTCCTGAAAAAATCTTGATCCTCCCACTCAAGATCCAAAAATAACGTCACTCACCCCCCCCCCCCCCCCAAAAAAAGAGTTTTCGAATACCTATTGAGACTTTCTGCAGATGATTTCCTGCAGCAAAGATCAGTGCTGTACCTACATTAGGTAAGTAGCTCTCCATTCTAGTAACCTTTAGTTTTAAGGAAACGTGCCTCGTTTTTAATGAACAGTCACGTTTTGTCTCATATAAATATGATGAACACACTCTGTGCTTGTATGCCCACATCCGTAACATAGTCAGTACTTGAAAGACAGAAGAAGCCAAAAAACGAGGTGCCAATGCTTTTCTAGAAAGTTCTTTGTAAAAACTAGACTTGCAACATTGGTACTAATAACTTTAATACCTTGTAAACACTCAAATTATGGGGGTCTGGGGCGTTTAGGAAGCTGAGGGGGGGGGGAGTGCGGCTTAATGGCGCGTCGACAACTTGGTCATTAGCGCCAACCTCAGAAAGCTGAGACGTTTTAAGAAATGTTCACTGTTGAAAGTGTCATTTTTTAGGTCCAAAAATGAATTTTTCTTCCAGTTTGGCCAGTGTTTTTTTTACCCTCCCCCCTCTCTTCACGGGACCTAAAAAAATTTATGTTTTTCCTTGAGAGGATCAAAAAAATTCATGACTCCCCAATTTCCTCCGCCCCAGAGGTACATATTGACCGGACCCGAATGATACAAAATTATTAACCTAATAAAACGTGGAATCATGCAATATTACAAAAGAGCAGCATAACAAGTCTCTTACCTGCAATGAATTTGCAATGAAAGCTTCATGTAGCTACAATTAAACACACATCGGTTATGATCCTCCATGTTAACACAAGGATAAGCATAATCAATGACAGATATTTCCTACAAAAAACGTAAATGTCAATTATATTTCTATGGCCTTCATGAAAATAATGCTGAAGATCCGTAGTGAACATCTATTCATCATTAAATTTAGGAGTCTGATAATTATTTACAATAATATTAAGCTATCACGAAGCTATCATCAAAAGTTGTGTACACGTGTCACTGAGTAATTTCATGAATTTCAATTGGTTCTTAAAGACGGTACTCTAATTATCATTGATTCAAGCAGGGCCCCCAGATCAAATCGGACTGGTTATTAGTAACTTTTTTAGGCCTAATAATGTTGAAGAGATGTTTCTCTGGCACCGCTGCATCACCTAAAAAGCACATCATTTATTTACTAGGGTAGCTGATAAACTTTAGCAAATTCCCATCATTTTCTTGCTTTAAGGAATTGGGAAATTATTTAGTGAACGGTCAATAGAAATTTAAAAGAAAACCTAATCTCTAGTCAATTTTTGAAATTTCCTTCTCCGAAAAAAATATTTTTTTGACTTTGTTAAGCCTTAGTCAAATATTTTTTTATCTCACTCGAAGCAGGCTTCGAATAAACAGTGACTGTCTTTGTTCATGTCTTCCATTGAAAATGTTGCTTTTGCCCTTTTTTAGATCAGGCCAACCCAATTCCTGCTTGAGAGCCCATGCATGAGCTTCAATAAAATGACCATGTAACGTTTTTGAATGGTTGCAGAGTTAATACCTGAACTCAATCCATTAATTTTTTGCTACATTTGACTAATTTCCAATGAGGACAGTAGAATTATATAAAACAGAGAGTATTAACTACAAATGATTTGCTGGATGCACTACAAAGTTTTGGCAGCGCAATGCATCGAAACATTGCCTATCCTAGGGGATACGTTACCTAAAGCTACTACCAAAAATTATGTTCTTTCAAAGGTCGTAACATATGCCGAATATGGGTGTCCTGAAAGTAGCAATGATCCAGAGATTAAACCATATTTCAATCGTTGCATTGAAATTTCCATTGATTGTGATGTCGTATTCTGGGGGTCTAGAGTTAAAATTCCTGCTCAGGATTATAGGCAAGTGCTTAGAGATTTGCACAGTGGAGACTGTGGCATTGTGAAAATTAAAGCTTTAGCTAGATCAAAATGTTGTTGACCTGGTATTGATTACTAATTTGAGAAAAAGGTGAAAAACTGCGATTAATTTCAATGACGTCATTACCCCCACCTGACTGGTAGTGACGAAAAAAGGTAGCAAATAGCACTTCCCATCTTCCTCTATCGACTGAGGAAAAAAACGAAAAATGGGTAGCAAAAGGCACTTTCTCACCCTCCTCCATATTGACACTCACCGGAAGCCTCACCAATCTAATTGACCGGAAGTGACGTCATTACCCCCCTTTTTAAACGTGACCGGAAGTGACGTCATTACCCCACTTTGATCACATGACCAGAAATAGGGGTATGTATGTTTGTATATGACCGAAAAAAATTAAAAAGGTAGCAAAAGGCACTTTCCTATCCTCCTCCTGAAAAACGAAAACGAAAAAAGGTAGCAAAAGGCATATTTCCACCATCCTTCCGATTGACGAAAACTGGAACTGACATCATTACCCCACTTTGATCACGTGACCGGAAGTGACGTCATTACCCCTACTTTGATCATGTGAACGGAAGTGGGAATATACATGTTTGTATATGAAATAAAAACGAAAAAAGGTAGCAAAAGACGCTTTCCCACACTCCTCCAGATTGACGAAAACGAAAAAAGGTAGCAAAAGGCACTTTTCTGCCCTCCTTCAGATCGACAAAAACAGGAAGTGAGGTAATTACCCCCACTTTCATCACATGACCGGAAGTGACGTGTTACCCCCACTTTGATCACGTGGCCAGAAGTGATGTTATGTATGGATGCATGTATGACTGGAAGCATGGATGCCTGGATGCATTGATGGGATGTGTTTGTCACCTAATATCGCCCTTTGCCGCTACTGACTTTTCCATTTAAGCATGTTGGGACAATGTTTAATCGTGTTCATTGCCCTTTGTTCATCAGCAGTGTATGCTGAATCTTCTCAACTGATTCGCTGTAGATCACAGAGGTGCTGCTAATTAATATGTTGTGATCCGTGTCTTTATGATGTATAATCACAGCGTATTTGGTATCATCCTTCGAAATAGCACATGCATGGCCAATTTTTCGGACACCACAGGCTCTTTTGCATTGTGTAACGTAGATGGTGTTACATGTGTCGCATTTAATAACATAAACGACATATGTGCTTGTATCTACTAAGGGGGTTCCCAGTTATTCATACAAATTGTAACATGTGGGTAGCAATGGGTCGGATTTGCCGTACAGATCCGCCAAGTTTAAGGCAAAGGCCGAATTTGGGGTGGTGGTTTCCACGAACTGCACTTGCCAAGACACAATCATAACTTCAACTTTAGCAGAGATCTTCGGTATGTTTTGAAATTAACCTGGGAAGAATGATACACAGGTCCAATCCAAAAATGGGTGGGTGGTCGGTTTTACGATTGGCTACCTGGTTGTTTCTAAGAAGCATTTGCTTACATTGATTTTCAATAGTGCTGTCAACGAATTTCGGTGGGTAGCCATTAAGGGCGTATTTGATCCTAATTCTGTCCTTCTCCACATGTTGGTCCTCTTCTCAAAATGTATGTGCTAATAATCTTTTAATTTCACCTGCTTGTCTCAAAAAATAGCTTGTCTCAAAAACCATAGCAAAAACCTGTGCCCTGGTGTGCCCCTTAAGGTTTGCATCAACTATGGGATGCCAATGATTCTAAAATGAGATTCCCATCACTAGAGGGGAAGAGAGTATTGACATCATACGAAACGAACAAGCACCTTCGGTCCTCTTCCCAATCTACAAGACTAAGAGACTACAATTGAGCCTTAAGTTCAGTGTCTTTTTTTACGATAAAGGCATAATTACTTGATGATTTAAGTATAGGGGTAACATAGTCATTAGTCAACTAACAAGGAATTGGCTGAGTGTCTGGCAAGATTGGTGAGGGTGCAGTTGATGATGGTTTGGAACGAGTTCAACAGTGAGTATGGGAGTCTGTGAAATTGAACTGTGTCATTAAGATGTTCCAACATTTTATCTTGGTAATGTCGACAATCAAGAGGGACAGTTGCATTACTCTTGTCTGCCTTACAGGTCATGAGTGCATTACACCTGCCTTACAGGTCAGTTCTTTAAGGAAAGAATAGCCTCCTTTTCTGCCTTGGCTAGATTTGGTTGTCAACGTTTGGAGATGGACAGAATTAGGATCAGATACACCCTTAATGGTTACCCACCGAAACTCGTTGCCAACACTATTGAAAATCAATGTAAGTAAATGCTGCTTAGAAACAACCAGGCAGGCAACCATGAAACCGATCTCCCACCCACCTTTGGATTGGACGTTGTGTACCATTCATCCCAGGCCTATTAGCAAACATAAAGAAGATCTTTGTTAAGGTTGGAGCTATTTGGCAAATCCAACCCATTGCTACCTACATGTTTAAATTTGTGTGATTCACCGGCAGATCCCAAAGTAGACACAAGCAGAAATGTCGCTTTTGTTATGAAATGCGATACATGCAACGTCATCAATGTTGGGCAATGCAAAAGAGCCTGTGATGACCTGTAAATTGACCAAGCACGTGCCATATCGAAGGATGACACCAAATATACTGTGGTTAAACATCTTAAAGACACGGATCCAAACATTTTAATTAGCAGAACCTCTATCACTACAACGAATCAGTTGAGAAGATTCGGCTAAACCTGGAAGCACACACTCTCCCTGCTAATGAACAAATGGTAATGAACACGATTAAATATTTTCCCAACATGGTTAAATGGAAAAGACTATTTGATAATTTTCCTGTCCACCAGATCGAGACGAAGTGTCCTCACTTCCAACATGGCAGTCCTCATGATTGCCAAGATTCATGGTTGTTCCACCTTTGGCGCTTTTATTATGAATGTCTTGTTTTTAATTGTAAGTATTCCACAAAGTGAACCTTTAACTTGTTGTACATCATTCTAACAAATGTTTTGTTTTGTAGAACAGATGGTCAAGGCACAAAATTAAAACCCTTGCTGAAAATTAAATACTTTTTATTGCATGTTTAGTGGGCTTACTTAGACCTCGTCAGAGGGCTACATTTTTTACTTTGGCACTATCCACTGGCACCACAGCCACCCCCAAGATAATAGTAGATGACTGCTTCTTATAACTGCTTCTCTCCTAAGCTTTCTAAAGGGTCTTGTACGAAGAAAACCAAATATGTACACGTTTCCCCCTTATAAAACTATGTATATACGCCATTAAAGAATGATTTTTAAATCCACAAGCAACACTTACCAACAACCCTTTTATATTAATACATAATGCTTTTAAATTAAACACTACAATATTCTCTTCTCTCCAAAAAAAAAACAATAGTTCGAACAATCACTGAAAAGAACATCAAGAATAATCTATAATACCAGGACAGAAAAATATTAAACCCAAGGCAAACCAAGCATGAAATGCAATAAACAGTATGATTGGATGTCTGATATCCAAATTTATTACTAGACCAGCCGATCAAAGGTTTACATGCAGTGGCTCTTTCGCAACCCTACTCAAGCGACGCATTGGAATAAGAACTTCTGTTTCTCAGACTGTTTGTGAGAGAAACCTTCTCAGCCTCACGGACAGTTTGTGGAGTTGGTAAATCCTTGCATCGTAGAATTGGTATGGTGTCAGGGGTGACCACGCCATGGCGACGAACACCTCAAACTCCAGGTAACAACACAGGTGGAGCTGGTGATGAAATGGCGACTGAATCTTGAAGAACTGTAGTCCCTTTGCTCTCAGCCAACATTGACGACGATTCAACAGCAATTTCCACACCAATCCTGTGACGAATCAGAAGTGGAAAAGAACATCAGCAAGAAGTAATGCATCTGACGTATTCTCCATCGATTTTGACGCGTGTTCTGCTGATTTTAGTGCATTTTCGGAGAATTTAGACACATTTTCTGCAGTCTCATGCAGGCGCAATTCATTTGTGTGCTTTCTTCAAACTTCGCCAGTTTTTATTGGGACAGAATAACAAGAACTTGAATTGACTTTAAACACTGTTACTTGAAGCCATAGTGTCTTGGAATTGACACGATAGTCTCTGATAAAAAAAAGATTGGTTCTATGCATGAATTATATCACGCTTATGGTTTTAGCTGACACAATTGTGATTTTTCGACTTTTTCATTTTCGTTAGGCACCAACAACAATAGACGTATTGCTGACAAAGAACAATTTAGCTGGGCTTATCCCTGTAGTACAATGTGGAATGGTTCGGGCCTGCATTAGGAAATATCGCATTGCATTTTCAATGCTTAGTGTGGCATCAATCTGCGGACTCACACTCAATCCTCTCCTTTGGCCCTCTCCCAAGAGACAGTACGGGTATGTAAAATGCTGCGGATTCATGATGCGACCATGATTGGTGTACTCTTGTTTGTAAATAATAAATTGTTAGGGTTCCTGATGATTTCTCAATGTAAGTATTTTGTCTTGTGGTGTAGTATCGAAATGATTAGTTTGATATTCTATCATTTTGAAAGATAGCCTAAATTCCCAAACGTGTAAAATTTAATATTATCAACCTCCTTTAGATCACAGTTTAATCCCTTATGTAAATCTTCTCTCCTTACATATCATCACGTGATCCCCGAATGCGACGACTCCACGACCTGGCTTCTGTACGAGTAGTGTAGTGAGGGCTGCTCTGCTGAGTCTCCCGTTTGTGTGCGCAAAACTCAGGGGATGACGTGTGTTGACTGACGTCACAAGCCTGTCTCAACATCTCTGTAATGTGTGGTGCAGTGGCAATTAAAGGCACTGTTGAGGAATGGCACTCGGCGTGTCGCCGCAGTCGCCGTGAGGAGGTGGTGTTGGCCCGTTTGCGCATTGGTCACACTCGACTTACGCACTGTTTCCTTTTGCGGGGGGTTGACCCTCCTGAATGTTATTGGTGTCGACGGCCACTTACGGTCCGGCACTTCCTTGTTGATTGTTGCCATCTTGATGGTTTTCGTCGTCGTTTCCATCTTCCGCATGACATTGTGCGTCAATTGGGCGATAAGTCTGTCCTCCTGTCCGGTGTTTTTCAATTTTTGCAGGAGGTACAGATGTATGACAAGATTTAGATTAGGGGTTTGAATAATATCTCTGTAATGTGTGGTGCAGTGGCAACCCGGACCACTGCACTGTGACTGAGGTTGGCGCTAA
>JAHWFP010067522.1:28589-43437 GCA_023313725.1 Lithobius niger | reverse complement strand
CGTTTACAGATTTTATTTATCTTTCAATCAGCCAACCTTAAAATATTGCTCCAAAGTGCAAAAATATATTTTAGATAATTTTGGCTGCACACTTCGCTAGACAATTCGATTCTCTTTCATTAGAAACAAGATTGACACTATTCCGTTGGAAAATAACTGAGAAAAAGTGGAACTAAGATCGTAACTAAAATACGTTGTAGACGCTAACGCCATCTAGTAGTCAGAATTGAGATAACCAAAGGAGTTGCACTCCCTCTTAAAAGGGAGAACTGCTATAAAAAAGGTAATGTATATGTTTCGTTGGCTATAAAAAGAAAAATAAACAAGCTACCATGGTAGCGTTGGAGACCACAGTGAAAGCCAGTGCACACAACGGCGTGGTGGTGGTGAAGAGAGAACTGGCAAGTTAGCCCTCCTCCACCACATCTACCCCCCCCCCCCCTGAAATTTTACTCCACCACAATGAAAGACTACAGTCCAACTCTTAAAACTAATAATATTATAAAAAGAAAATTGAACTTTGAGAATTAACTTTTTTTACACCCTCGTCAGTCTTTCTTGCCTCCTACCCTTATAACTGGCAACGTATCGGGCTTAAGCAACCGATTTAGCTCCCAAAAAATAAATATTTGTGAAGCACCGCTAAATGAGGCCTTAATGAAACTGAAAAACACCACATTTCCACCTGCAACGTTCATTGTGAGACTTCGTTACTGCTGCATACATAATCGTTTATTTTGTTGTCCCTAGTTACCTGTTTGTTTTTTTCTTTTATTTATTCACTTTTTGTGTGTCATATTTTTAGTTACTTTCTGTCCTTTTTGGTCACCATAAAACAAAAAACAGGGTGGAGGGTAGAGCTTGAGAAACGACTTCTTTTCTTTAGTGGCCTAAATAAATCGCTGTAAAAATCGTACTTATCAGTTCAGCTTAGTGTGTTTAATTTAGAATTAATACAACACATGGCAACTTTCAGACGAGTGAAAAGAATTTTTCAGATGCAAAACTTAGCTAAATTACAACATCTCAATTTTACTGTTAATCGAAGATGCTTACTGGATAATATCGTTCTTCTTTCCCCCATTCCTCTTTTCTCGTAAGGCGTCGTTTTCTCGCACGACCGCCTGCAGGTCTTGGAGAAGTTGGTCATTGAGTTGTACAGTTTGGCTTTGAAGCTTATTTAGTTCAGACGAGAGTTCCTCTCGTTCCTTTAACAATTTCTTAGCACATGACAACACCTGTAAAGAGACAGCTATTAACATAAGATTCAAGAGCACGTCACTACAGTAATTCATATTCAGGAGTGAATTAACTAAAAGAATACTACTGGTTCGAATGCAACACTGTGTCATGGAAATATAATAATGGACACACAACACCTAGGAACACATCTGCGTACAGTTATAACAAAAGTACAATATTAGTCAATAAAACTTTTATTTGTAGGTAAAAATGGAGATTCTACCAGAGATCTTGCTCTCACAAGTGAATCGAAGTTCTCCCAATAGAACCGACGAAACTGGGATACCTTCTCTACAATACGGCTCATTGTAACCAACATCATACAGCATATTTATTATAGTATTATATGCAAACTTGTGTCACTTCTGCCCCCCCCCCCTCTCCTGCTCGTTACTCACCACTTTTTTCTTATGAGCCAACAGTCACGAACGATTACGAACAGGGAGGTGGGCAGGAAACCAACATAACACAATTTTGTCGGATTCTACTCTGGAGAACTTCGATTTTCCTACGAGAAAAAGTTCTCCAGCAGAATCTCTATTTGTTCATCGCAGAATCCTCCTATGTTACCAATGGTATAGATTAGGAAACGTGCCACTCAAGGAAATCTTACATAGCAATTCATGGTGGGAGCGAGACGATCTCCACACTAGGCTACATCGAGGCCCTACACGACCCACAGTCCCCAATGATTCGGTGCTGCCGTATCCGTATACGGATCCTCCTTCTGCAGTAAAAAGTAAGGGCTAGCATTGGTCATCTCTGTCAACAGTACGAGTACCACCTTCGACACCTAGTCATTCGAAATCTTGTGGGGGCATCGCCAATGAACACGGCAGACAGAGGTAGGGGAAAGCCCTGACCAAGATACGCTAAAAGTGTCCACAAATTCCGTGCACCTTTTCCATGCACCAAACCTGTGCAGTTCGGCCGTCACAGGTCACGCAAACAAGTCGATCTCAGGTGTACCAAACCAGACGTAAACCACACAACACTTAGGGGCACGACAAAGTTAAATACGTCCAAAAACGTCCGGCATAGGCCATCCGCCTGTGTTCCATCTCTCAGGAATGAACATTGCCTGCACCATACAACCCAGCTTCTCCTGCCAATCCCACAGCCTACGTCCAATTCGGATAAATTCCCGGGACGTTGTTTATTGACATAGGCCAAAAGTATCCAAACCGACTGCACCTTTAGGAATTCATGAAAAACCTCAACCATCTTAGCACAACCAACAGCACTTTTTCGTTGGCATGCATTAAATATAGCCTACATTTAAAACCATCGAGGCTGCACCGATACCAACTTTAACGATCCGATACCAATCCAGTTTTAAAAATTTTGCTGATATTGGTACCGATACAGACACCATTTTTATCAATGGTGTAGTTCTTCAAAGGCCAATAATTAATGAAATTCAAACGGTTAACAGATAGCTGGGAAGATACTCAATCATTTCCTGAGCAAAACGCCGCAAACTGCATGTTAGTCTGGCAGCCGGCACAAAAGCACAAAAAGAATAGTCTGCACAAAACGTTTTTGCGCAGAGATGTTCTACAATATATCCGTACTCCAAAACATAATGATGCCACCTTGGCACCCTTGGGGAACTCAAGATGGCATCCAAACTCGTTTTTTTACTTCTAGCGTCTAAACCGTTCATCCGATTGAAATTTAACCGGTTACCAATTATGTTTAGAACAAAATTTCCTTCAAAAAAGGTTCTATTCATATTGCTGGTAAAATTGATCCTTCTTGCCGAAATTCGTTATTTAAGTTATTTTAGGCCGTTAAAGCATGTTACATATACAATTCCTGACTTTAAACAGCTACAGTACCCGTTCTAAGTTGGATAAGTGGACATGATTAGGCTTAGATGAAAGATGAAGATGTATATGTTCCAACAAGGGTAATTAAAACGATTTATATTAATTAGGAACTAAGCTATGGAAGGTTATCTACGTTGTAGCGCTGTGCGTTTCGCTCTAATTTACCGCAAGTTCCATGTTTAAACAGCTGCAGTACCCGTTCTAAGTCAGATAAATGGACGTGATTAGGCTTAGATGAAAGATGAAGATGTATATTTTCTAATAAAGATAATTAAAACGATTTATATTAATTAGGAACTAAGCTACGGCAGTTTACCTACCTTTTAGCGCTATGCTTTTCGCTCTAATTTACCACAAGCTCCATCTTTAAACAGCTGCACCACCCATTCTAATTTGGATAAATACACGTGATTAGGCTTGGATGAAAGATGAAGTAGTATATTTTAGGGATGCACCGATGTGCCCTAAAACCGATTCCGATGTCCGATTCCGATGTTAAAAAAACATCGGCCGATGTCCGATGCCGATGTATGTCTACCGATGTTAAAAAAAATTGGTCATATGTTAGTCAAAATTAGTGAGCGAACTAAAATTGAAATTAGCTGCTATTGAATTTGGAGTTTCACAGTATGTTTCACAACGACATTTTTCAAAATTGGTCATGTGTTCATAAACCATTTATTTACTGAATAGTAATATTAACGTACAGTCGTTCAGTCATTGGTAATTAAGCTCAGTAAAAAAAAAAAAAACTACCATCATTATTAGCTAAGTACTAATTAAAATATTAAAAACTCTTAAAAGATAAACTGCTAGGTTAAAAGCACTGTTTGGCCTATCAGTACTTCCAGTTAACAGATGGAAGATTTTGATTCGGATAGACCAGCATCATTAATTTTTCTGGAAGCAAACTGATATTTTTGGTGAAAATATTTCCACCAGTACTGGACAGTCTTTCTGAAGGAACAGAACTCGGTGGGATACTTAACCTTTTAAGCAGTATGAACGTATATACACGTCCAAAAAAAAAAAATCATTCCAAACGCAGTAACGACGTTGAAGCTTTGAAGGGAAATTATAGGTCGAAAAACACAATTTTAGGCCAAAATATCAAATTGAGAAAAGCTGAAATTCGCTACCTGACAAGTTGTGTATCGATTTCTGTACCAAATAAGTTGTTACCGATGTCTATAATTTCATAAAAAGCACTTTAGTTGAGCATAGACTCACTAAAAACTGAAAAAATGTCGATCTCATTCTTTTTTTCTGAAGTTAGAAAGCAGAAAATTGTTCATTTTTTGATCAGCGGTAGCGGTCGAACAATTCGAGTGGGCGCCGCCATCTTGGATTCGTAGAAAAGCTTGAATTTCACTCTATCCAGGCCTCTCAACATATTTTCTCGATGGCCATTTGGCATTGGCCAATCAGGCGGATTGTAATAGGCCGTTTCTGGCTGTTTCAAGCGAACTTTCCAAAGCATTTAAAGACCGCGTTCCCTCATTGGCCAGTTGGCACCACGTGACAGATTTGGCGCTCTCTCATTGGCAAATACGTGATTTCAACATGGCCGCCACTGCTCAATTCGAATTTCACGTGAGCGCTCGTGTTTCAGTTCGTCGTTGAAAATCACAAGAACGATGATGTTTCACAACATTAAAAAATTAAAACAGCAGCTTCGATGAAAAACTAAAACGGAAAGGAACCTATAAATCTTCACACTATCGCTTATCAGGTGGGAACAACGATTTTTAACCTAACTAACGCCGACTTTCGGACACGTTTTGTCAACACGGAGATTTTCAATTTTAGTTCATTACCGCCCATAATTTAAAAGAAAATGGTTCTCCGAAACTATTAAAGCCATTTTATCTGATTTTTTTCTGTGTACTTTAATGAATATCTGTTGCGTGCTTGTTGTAAGTTTGAAATAATTATGTTCAATAGTTTTCTCAAGAATAAATATTTCGTTAGTGCCTCGCTCTCCAGTCTCCACGGGTGACGACAATTTTTTTTAAATTCACTCCACCATGGTGACCACGATTACAAAACGTTGTTTATAGGCTCGAATTGCAATTTAACTAGCCCTACGCTAATCTTTAACGAACTACGTTAATCTTCATATGAACATCATGAATAATTGAGCTTAGGTGACGAAATCGCTAAAAGAAAAAAGAAAAAAAAATCTGGTACATCGGCCAGCTTATCACATCGGACATCGGCCGATGGCCGATGTTGCCAACATCGGCCGATTTCCGATGTCCGATGTCAACATCGGTGCACCTCTAGTATATTTTCCAACAAGGGCAATTAAAACGATTTATATTAATTAGAAGCTAAGCTAAGCTACAGCAGTCTAAAAATGGAACTTGTGGTAAAATACCGTAGTGCAAAATGCACAGCGTTACACTGTAGAAAAACTACTACTACTATACATCGTTTTAATAACCCTTGTCTAAGCCTACTCATGGCCATTTATACGGATTAAAATGGGTGGTGCCGCAGTTTAAAGATAGAACTTGTGGTAAAAGAGGACGAAAAGCACAACGCTACAACGTAGGTAAACTGCCGTAGCTTAGCTCCTAATTAATATATATCATTTTAATTACCCTTGTTGGGAATTATACATCTTCATCTTTCACCTAAGCCTAATCAGGTCCATTTATCCGACTTAGAACGGGTACTGCAGCTGTTTAAAGTCAGGAATTGTATACGTGTTAACGGCCTAAAATGACTTAACTAACAAATTTCGGCAAGAAGGATTAATTTTACCAAAAATATGAATAGAACCTTTTTTGAAGGAAATTTTATTCCTAACATAATTGGTAACTGGTTAATTTTTAATTGAATGAACAGTTTAGACGCTAAAAGCAAAAAAAAAATTATGTTGTCGCCATTTTGGACGCCATCTTGAATTCCCAAGGGAGCCACGGTGGCATCATTATGTTTTGGAGTAGAGACATATTGTAGAACATCTCTGCGCAAAAACATTTTTTGGAGACAGTTTGGAGACAGTTTGGCAACTGGACTATGTTGAATCTCGAACGATTCCAGAGTTATCGATATTTCAGCAAAAGTTGCCGATACCGATACCACAAATACCGACAACCGGTCCAATCCAGTATCGGTATCGATGCAGCCTTACCAATAACGTATATGCAAACATGCACCAACCACTGTACACACCAGACTTTCAGCCACCCCCAAAAGATGTTGCATCTCCTTAATCATTACTACATTCCATTCGCGTACCGTGTGTAACAGCTTCTGTTGCTCTTTAGCCAGCATCACCAACTGTGCAGCTACCAAATCGATATCAATACCTAGGAATAGCAAACAGTGTGAAGGCGTAAGTCTATTCTACTCCAAATTGGGGGAAAACCAAAGCATCCACAACATTATGCAGATATCCTGCTCCATTTTCCGTGCACACTAAATCGTCCAAATACATAAAGACCAGCATGCCCTTCATCCACAGGTACCGGCATACTACTGTCCAAGCCCATAAAAATATATGGGGATAACGCCAGCCCAAAAGCCACGACTCTAAAACGATACAACCGCTGGGTCAACAGGTGCTGCTTAATATGCCTGTGATAAATAAGTCGATCTTTGCCATTCACCAGCCTTGTTGCTACAGTTGACCACAATCAATAACGTGTCCAAATCACATTTTGTCACACACACACATATTCATTTAAGTGCTCTTGATATTTAAAATTATGCGAATTGAACCAACTGGCTTCGGTGCAGAAAAAAATCTGGGATGCAAACGCAAACCCCAGCGATTCATTAGTTACTCACTCAAGTAAGCCCTGTACCAACAATTTATGCAACTTTGTCAAGATTTTCTTATCTCCCACCGAGATTGGTGTCGCCCATACTTCGCTAACCTGAAGCGAGCCCCATAAACCTAAACCAGCAACAGTTATTGTCTGCAACCTCATGGTGTGGCTCCAATAGCCGACCATGCGACTCAAGACCAGCCAAACCACCAGCTCGCCGCTCATGCTACCTCACCGATACTTCATAAGGCCCAAGCCTTTCCATTTCAACAACCAGCTTCCGCAAAGCTATCATTTGCAACCATACTGCATCATTCAACCACCCACTGACATCATCTGCCGATTTTCCACATTCCAACCGGCCCCCAATATTACACGCAGCCAGGCCACACCATACTACAAAACATCATCGTCACCATTCTCCCATTACGGAAAGATCAACATCGTTCTAAAATCTCTACGAATTTTCTACACAACGCAATGGCTTTTCAATGCTTTAATCCTCTCACTAGACCAGTCTTCATGAAACATCAAATATATTAACTAAGCCATGCACCCATTCCAACCAACATAGCGATTCTCAACCAATGCCTCACTGTCCGCCATTTTCAACAGTCACACCTTACCAAATGGCCTCAACCAACGGGAATTAAAAACACAAATACACCCGTCAAAAAACTTAGCCGCGTTACCCGTACAACTCCCAATTCAATTAAGATAACAAATCCACTTGGTTGCATCGTCCGTCTGGAAATCTTTTAAAAAAATTAAGTGTTGACGAGAAATTTGAATGACTTGTCGCACCAGGGGAAAAAAAAGAATAGTGAGTAGCGGGCAGGAGAGTAGGCGGCAGCACAGGAACGGAAGTGACATAAGTTTGCATCTGTTACCATAGTAAATGTGCAGTACAATGTTGGTTACAATACGCTGTGTGGTGCATAAGGGATCCCATTGGTAATGGTGAGGGTTCTACGATGAAGAATTAAATAGTTTATTTGGATTCACACCAGACATGAGAGAAGCCTCTAACCAAATAATAAGGTATAAAGGTATAAATAAGAAGAATCCAAGCACAGCTCAAGTCCAGATGGACCAAAAAAAAAAAAAAACGGAGGAAGCTATCAACTATCCTGTGGTCTTGCACAGGAACAGGCGACGTTTAAAAACACCAAGAATACATATCTGACATCTTCAGGTAGAGCATTCCACACTCTGACCAACGTGACACCAAAGCAAAACCTCCCAATATTCACCCGACATAGGGGAAGAAATAAAATAAAAGGTCCAGCAAAAATAAGGTTTAATTTTTTTGGAACAAAAAAGTCGAAAAAAAACTGGAACAAGCCTCTAACCAAACAAGGGAACATTTTTTTCAACAAATAAACTAAGAAAAAAATAAAAAACAGAAAACATTTTAACTCCAAAAAAACCTGAAAACTGTTTTCACAACAAAACAGAAGCTAGGAAGAAACACAATGAAACAATTTGAACTCTGTAGACTACTAGGCCACCGATGCATTCTAGCAGTTTTTCACGTTGCCTATAATTGCAAGAAGCCAATTCTATAGCGAGGGGATTCAAGACACTGCTGCAAACTGTATTCATCTAATTTGTATTTTGAACAGCAAAAGCTGGAAACGTTTAGAGAAAGAACGACATTAAAAGCTGACTAAAAGGTCGATCAAATGTAAAAATGGACCCGAAACAAAAATGCAGAAAATGACAGGAAAAAATTACCACTCTAGGAAAGATGCGTGAATTTCTCATGCCTGCACACCTAAACTGCAACTGGAGTTTTGAACACCAAAGTATGCTTAAAAAAAACTTAAAATAGTTTCAGAGCCTCCATCCCTTCGTGTCTATAATAAAATAAATAATAGAATAAATTAGTCATTGTTGGAATTTGGAAAGATATGATCTTATCAATGCCTGTATATCCTGGCTTTCTTTTCCTCCCTCAAACTTACTTACCCCAGGCTTTACCACCAATTTTAAAATGTAAATGAGTTCATACAACATGAGGGGATACGTTGCGCAAGCACCCATAAACACAAAGATGTGAATACCTCTCCTGATAATAACTAATGTAGGTAAATTTTACTAAAGCTGTACTCTATCGTAGGCAGTCTATTTAAACTTTCGTCCAAATCAATTGGTCACTACAAACTTGATTCTCAATTGAAAGTAAACAACTCCAGATTCTAACAAAAATTCAGTTTATAGTCGCACAATTACACAACTATGAATAATACAAAATTACTAATATTTTCTACTCCTATTTTGAAATACTGCTAAAGAGTTGTTGGTTGGATTACGTTACAGCTATTGTTTGCAGGGCTTAATGAAGTACTGTTGAAGCGGAGACCATGTTATACGTATTGGCACAGCAACAGCCAACCAGGTACAGTCAACATTCATTGTGGAAAATTATGCTGTATTTTAAAGAGCTAGTACAAACACAAGCGTCACACAAGAGTCCCACTAGTTAGTCTTCTTCAGCCTAATGTTGGTTGTTCAGCTCTGCTACAGCATCGTTGTTTTGGTCCATGCATGAATTTGAATGCACCGCTTTATGTGGTCTCTGGTATTTGTAGGGCCTTCATGTTTTTGGAGGTTACACGAAGTGGTGCATTCAAATATACGCAAGGACCAAAAAAATGATGCAGTAGCAGACCTCAACAACCAACGCCAGCCTGAAGAAGACGAACGAGCGTGACGTTCGTGTGCACGTTCATCGAAAATTTGATTACATGGTTTGTTTGCACTAACTCTTTGAAATACAGCGTAATTTCCCACAATGAATTTTCCTAGGATTCTAAGTAAAACGGCACATGGCTTTTTTGATTACCTTCAACAACTTTCTTTGTATCATTAGATAATTTACTCAACTGTCGCAGAGAGAAATGTTAGTTTTACCATGAAATTTATTTTTTAGGAGGTGTGAAAATCCCTACTATCAAACGTTATTCAAAACTGAGGTAGGTGAAGCTGGTGCAAGCCGTAGTTTTGAAAACAGATATCAGTAAAACAGCCCTTTACAACATCTTTCACCGTGTGACAATGGTTATAAAACAAATTCATTGTCTCAACTGTGGAGAAGAACCATCAACATTCTCTTATCGCTTTTTAACCAGAACTTTGTTGTTTGTTGCACTGACCTCTCTGAAATGGTTTCGTAACTCCAGTGACTCTGACTTGATACTGAAAATAATATGCATAAAATTAATAACAAACTCCATGACGAATACATTAATATAGGAAGGATTGTACATTGCGGGTTCTAATTATGGGTCTGTAATCTTAATAAAAAGCACCACAGTTCATATGTGGGTATCAGTGTCACATCGCTGTTTCCATAGTTTCAAAGTCGTTCGAATTTTAAAAGATCATACAAAAAAATGATAAACTGGCTGGTCTGGCCCCCCCCAATCAAGGAGACCTGCAAGTAGCTGGGAGTCAGAGACAAGTGGAGACTGCATGGCGTGAAGTTCTGGTAAATATTCCCTTCCCCCACCCTATACCCCCCTCCCCAATACTTCCTCCCTCTCTTCTTCCCCTCTCCCCCTTTGCACTCCCACCCACCTTATCCGTGCCGGCGAAGCAGATTTTGATCAACTTGTCCTCTCAGACTCTTACGACTCACGAGGAAACCATCCTAACACTTGGCCCCAAGCCCAAGTTTGTGCCAACTTACAGTGCGATTAAACCGTTCCATGTCACTAACTTGGCACGGATGTGAATGTGATTAAAGACAAGTATACCTAGGCTCCCGGCATGCAACATCAACTCACAGTGTGATTGCTCAGTGGCAGCTCCTTGTGCAAGCCTAACCTGTCACAGCCAGGGCCGGATTTCTAAGTAGGCCCGGGAGGCCTGGGCCTATAGCGGCACTTTTTTAGGGGCGGCACGACGGGTATAAAAATAATCCTGACCTCAGCTGGTGCGAACCATACAGTATACCATGCAGGCAAATTTTGGGGTTGAGCAGCGACTCGGTTATTATAATTTCTGCGAATTGTGCGGGGTATCACTACTCGACAATTTCTTTCGTCAATGTAATGTTGTGTCAGTACTAATTAAGTACAGGATTGATGCAACTTTAACGAAGTTACGTTATTGACGAACATTTGTGTTTACATAACATTAGTAGCCATGAGCGAGTGAAAAAAAAAAAAAACGGGGGAGATATGAAGGGACGAGGCCCATAAGAAAATGCCTAAAATTTCTGGATTCAAGAGAAAGTGCAACGTAAATAATCTAATTTTATTACTTTCCTTACTAACAAAGTAGAAGTTTTATTGCTGTACTAGTTTTCCGTTGATCACAAAAGAACATACAAATTAAGGAAAGTCGGAGGGGGGGGGGGGGAGCAGATTCCGTAACAAACTGGAGAGTGCAAGTTTTGGAGCATTCAAGAGCGGCAACATGGTTGGGCCTACAGGCGGCAAGAGCCTAAATCCGGCCCTGGTCACAGCCGATGGTCCAAGCCATCTAATCCTTCAGGGAAGATGATTCCATGAAGGTGTGCTATAACGACAAGACTAATGGGACTGTTCCGTTGGACACTAACGATTACGGCCGTAAGAACTGGGCGACCATCAGAGAAGCTGTTATCTACAGAGAGCTCCGCTATGACATTGGTAATTATGTGAAGGCAAACCAAGCAGTGCTACATAAAAATACAAACAACGTCATCAGGTTAGCAATAAAATTAAAGCATGGCAAAAGCCACTAAATCATCCTACGTTAAAAGCATAAAACAGTAATTTAAAACGGATAAAAACCACCAATTTCTCCCCTCAAAAGAAGCAGAAATGGCAGCCGAAAAGCAACGACCCACCTGCTCCGTTGGGAAACCAAATCGCAAGACAAGGTGTATGCAAATCAGGGTCATGTGTTTCAAAGGTGCGATGCATTCGTTATGGAGGTTTCACAATATGCCTGGCAAAAGAGTCGAGTTTACGAGTTTTAATTACAGGAAAATATTCTTTTAGAAATTTATTATCTGGCACTAAGTGGTTATGTACAGGTGGTGTATGTGTATGGATGACAAGCGTTTCAAGATTAATTCGTGCTCTAGTGTGTTTTTCTCGAAACAGGATTTGGACCTTGTCCAAGTTGGGGGTGTGGCCTGTTGCGTATTTGTCAGGCGACTTGCCTGTTGAAAGGCAGTGTTGCACTAAAGAATTGGATTCAACTTTTAATTTGAAGTTTGATTTATGGGATGCCATACGTTCCTTAAGTTTTTGAAGGGATTGCCCTACATATGTAGCAGTACAGGTTGGCTCCAGGCAGGGAATTCGATAAACAGTATTGCGTGTGGAAAACATGTCGACTGATTTGTTATTGTTTTTATTTTCATAGTGCATTGTCAGCTGCTTACTATTTTGGTGGCTGTTTGATGTTAAGTTTTTTCTTAAGCACTTCAGAGATGCCTTTGAAGTAAGGCAGAGCAATGAAACTCGTGGGGGGGCGGGAGGGCCCCCGTCTCGGGGGTCAAAGCTTTTGAAATTAATTTGTTAACATACCCAAGTGGGAACCCATTCTCAACATATTTTTGCAAGATGTATTGAAATTCATGCTGCAATATGCCAGCATTACTGGTGTGTGAGACAACACGTTTAACTTCATTTACTAGGAAACAGGCTTTGGGCCTATTGTAGGCGGAGCGAACAGACCTTTATTTCAAATTTATATTTAATGTTTATTTTAATGACTGTACCATATGTGTTAATGCTCCTTAAAACTCTAGGAGAAATGCTCATTCGGCTAAGTTTTGGGCTATTTGCAGGCCTTTGTCTTATTTTAGCTTTATTTTCAAATAGGCCAAAGCTATCTTATTTATAATTTATTAATATTGTATTAATGGGCTTTCGTTTGCTCCATCATTTAGTGTCTGTTTAGCTTCTTTCCACATCTGACACTAAATTAATACAGATGCAAACCTATTTAAGTTGCCTTTTGGATTTATATGTCAGACTGCTGAGCACGGAATCGAACCCACGACTTTGGCACCAGAGACCGAGGTCTCTGCCAAAGATCGTGGGTTCGATTTCCCGCTCAGGCAGTCTGTCATGTAAGTCCAAAAGGCAACATAAATAGGTTTGCTTTTGTATTCGTTTGACTCGAGCCTTCGGCTTTCAGTCCTGTGTTCCGACACTAAAGATGTGAGCCATCGCCGCCGATAAAAATATAATGGCACGTTTGTGATGGCTGGTTGGGCTGGCGTCACTAATAATTCTGACATTGTTTACAAGCTGGCGTCACTAATAATTCTGACATTGTTTACAACAATAATTACTGCCACGCAAAGTGCCTTCCCTAGATTACAAAATTTTAATAATAAAGCATTTAACTGTAAGCCAAACAATCATCTGAGCGATAGTTTTTAACAATAATTAAAAAATTCAGCAGGTTGGCAATGCTGCCGCTGGTCTTACACTAGTCTTGACAATGCCACCAACGAAAATATTGATGCGCACACCTATATCACGCACGGCGACAGCGATTTTAAAACTACATTATAATCCATGAGTAACAATCACAATATTGTAGGTCAAAAAGTATTGGCTCTTAGACCTGCTTTAGCCTTTAGGCCTAATTTATAGCTTTTAGGCCTAATATTTAGTCGTCATTTTTATTTCGTAAGTAGCAGCTGCGTTTGAGATTAAGCCTATTCATTAATGCACCACGGTTCTAGTCCACACGTTGCCGTGGCAACGAGGGCTATTTAAACTATTAGATGCAGAAATTATTATTGTTTCGTGCTGTGTTTAAATACGTCGTCCGATGTATAGTTTGTTTTATACGTATAGCTTCGCCGTGAAACGACGATTTCAGTTTCATATTGGGGATTCCCATCGCTAGTGTAAATAGCAGTTTTGTTGCCATGCTGAAGGTAATCCCTCCAAGCATTCGTTTTTAATTCGATGTGTCACACGTCGAATTAATGCGGTTGTGGCCACAAAACGGGGGTAACCGATTTACGTCAGCGACATCTCCTCAAAATCCAGACACATTTGTTCAATTCTGATCCGACGAAAGTCAAGTATGCGGGTGGGTGACTTACAGTGCGCCAGTACACAAGGTATTATGATCTAGTTCATTTAGTTAGGGCGGTTTTAGTTTGCTAACCTCTAAAAAGGTCTCCGAGCGAAAAACCGTCGTCAAATAGAACACGATTAGTGGCTGACGTCAGCGCTTCCTCAGCGTAAAGGTGTGCGCTCAACGCCGATCATACGAAAAATTAAGGCGTGCAACTGCGCATTTCGGCAAGTCAGCTCTTCAACATTGCGGTCGGTTAGAGGCTATCGTGTACGTCGAGATGGCTCGTCTCTTATGGCGCAGAACAACACGAAGTGAGTCATTACTTACCTTTGCGGTGATCTGGATGGTACACCGAATTTCTATGATTGAATCTGGACGGTACAATGAATGCGATGCTCGTATAAGACTTTTGCTGTTAATTACTGCGCCATCCTCGCTGCTTTTCGGGTATATATTACAGTATTTTATTACGCGTATTTGTGTTGTTTCCTATTGAACGAGTGAGCAAAGCGAATGATGTCCTGTTTTCACAGTGGCGGATTGGCCAGAGGGAGGGAAGGGCGGGATATCCCTACGGCCTCTGACTTTCAGACTTTTTTAAAATCCGTAACAGTAAGACTCACATAAGTTTTATTGGTTCGACATTAGTTTTAACCACAGATTTAAAATTACACATAATAATAATAAAGATAATTATAAAACGCTAGTAAAAGAAGTACTTTGTATTGAATAGCCTAACAAAAATTGGCCACATGAAATTGCAGTGTTATATTCAATGTGGACTTTGTCGCAATTTTCGTGTGAATATTTTAACTTTTGTTAATACACTTAAAAAGTGTAAATAAATTTAAAATAGTCAACCTCAAGTACCCTCAGCGCAATATGATTTCTCCTACTTCCCCCCTCCCCCCACCAAATTACCTGCTGAATTTATGAAATATGGTG
>JAHWFP010067522.1:0-27503 GCA_023313725.1 Lithobius niger | reverse complement strand
AAAATTAAACAGTACAAAACATCTCAAAACATTAACTGGGCGGGGGGCGCCCGGGGTTTCATTCGAATTTTCAGTCAATTTACAACTCACAAACCTTGATACAAGGTGCGAAGCCATGCCTAGAAGCTATGTGAAGGGGCGTGTTGCCTTCAGAATCAGCAGATGAGGCATCCAACTTCTTGCTTTCCATAAATGTTAGTAGCCATTGAAGTATTTCCTCCTACCAAAAATAAAGTGAGTTCAGAGTGATATAATCTAATAATATCATAGCTATTCTATGAAAGTACTTCCATCACATACATTCATATATCCCGTAGGAACAAACGTTCTACGAGTCCGTTGACGAGTGGGACGAAGCTCACAAACAAGGTTTCAAGTGAACTGTAGAATGATTTGTTAAATACCGGGTGGTCCACAAAAAATTGACGACCCAACATCTTCCAAGTCCAACTTTTCTAGTTAGCACCCCTCAGAAACAGGAGAGGAGAGAAATTTTCCTGTTTCAATAGCTTTTGATTTTGGTCCTCTCCTGGTTCTGAGTGGTGCTAACTAGAAAAGTTGTACTTAAAAGATGTTGGGTCGTCAGTTTTTTGTGGACCACCCTGTATACATTTTTTTTTAAATTTGTTATTTGCTAAATGTTTACAGGAACTAGGAAAAGTTTGAACAAATTTCTAACAAATATTAATTTTTAAAGTTTTCGGGACGATTTTGCAGCACACAAGACAAAGGAAACCTTTTTAAATCTAGACACACGCAAGTCTGTCGAGTTACGCAAGTGTGTCAAGTATGTGATGTTTGTTGCCAAGTTAGGCAACAAATATCACATTAATTCAATTGTCGAGGTTGTAAACCATTGTAGCGCGACACCATTGCGTCAGTGTCTTATATCTTGAAGCATAGTTGGGCACATTTCAGGTACTTGGGGGAAAATAATAATGCGGTACAAAAGCTTAAATTGTGTTGAAATCGAGAGGAACGACCCACCTGATAAAAATTAACTCGTGTTTGAATGTCAGCTATGCTGCTTTCAATGCAAAATCTGCCCCTCAATAACGTTGAAAATGTGTTACTAACTAGCTAGCTAGTCCGCTCATCCCCATGTTAAATCCATAGGGTGATTATTCATCGATTCCCAGATAACGGGAAGGCTTCCAGCTATGAAATTGGACGAATGGGTGCAATACAATATGAACTGCGTACCTTTTATGGTTTGGAGCCTTGGGGTGTAACACGGATGGCGTGGGAGGGCGCGTAAGTACGAAAATATTGTTATAACCATTGTTAGTATTGTCGGCATCGTCTCTCATTGGACGACCAAAGTTCCGACAATGAGAACGTGTATACTGACGTGCGTGCTTAGACACACACTAGAGTATCATGATAAATCTAACCAACGTTGCAAAGAAATTGTAGTCACGTCCAATTCACCAAGTGTAAAAACAAAGCAAAATAAACAAAGCCAAAAACTGGTGAAGAGGCCACCAAGTTGAATGGTTCGGCCCTTCAAAGGAGTGATATCAACACACCAAGACTAACTAAATACAACAAATTACAACAAAATTAAAACCAAACCAAAAGCCAACAAAGAGGTGACTAAGTTGAGAAAGGTTCGGCCTATAGGCAAAAGGTAGTAGCAAATTGTTGAAAACCAATTTCTTGTTGACGTGGCACTTTATTACTCATCTCCACGGTAGTGGAGTTGAGTCAATACACAATTTAAAAAAAAGGAGTGATATCATATCAAAAACCAAAACTGGTAAAAGGGGCCGCCAAGTTCCGAATGGTTCGGCCCTTCAAAGGAGTGATATCAACACACCAAAACATTCGCCTACTTAATCGTACCGAGTAATACTTTGGACGTTAAATGAAAACCAAAAGTAGCAATGTTCTAGTTTTCATTTAACCTTCGAATTATTAAGCAGTGCGATTAACTTGACGAATGTTTTGGTGTGTTGATATCTCCTTTGAAGGGCCGAACCATTCGGAACTTGGCGGCCCCTTTTACCAGTTTTGGTTTTTGATATGATTATATACTAAAAAACTAGTAATTTGTCTCGGAAAAAAAGGCGTCGGGTAACAATGTAACATTGTGACAATGTTTTTTTGAGACTCAATGATTGTAAGGCCAGGCATCCAAAAAAGCATGATTTAACATTGTTCTTTGCTTGTCACAATTAGGAGCAAAACAACGTAGCTGGATTGTACCTAAATAAATTTAATGACTGGAATTATTACAGGTTATTAATACAATGAAATTCAAATAAAAGGTGTGCAACATACATATTCAGCTTGATAACCAAGTCTAACTTTTTCGGGGGGTGGCAGTGCAAATAGGCGTGGCGATATTTCAAGTGTAGCGACAGTTTCGACAATTTCAGCTTTCACACAACAAAATCAGTATTTCTCACAATATGCGTGGACCCTATAAATTTCCGTCATATCTGATGGGTAAATAGCTAGTTACCTACTCATAAAAGATAAACTTGTGATGTATTGAACACTGTAAACCCAGTTTTTCTGCACCATATTTTCTAAAAAAAAAATGTTCAGTTGTCTGGATTTTTGAGCTGGCTTGCTATATAATGAGTCTTTTTTTTTTTGGTGGGGGAGGTGTTTTTTTTTTCTTACTTGAGAACGATTTAAGCTGCGTACTTTAGATGAGCAATCAGAAAACTCAAAAAAAAACACTCGCGAGGAATTCATTTAGCATAATGACACTTTCGTAAAATTACACGATTTCACGGTGGGAAGGGTGTGCACCTCAAACACTGACTAGTGTCAAAATCAGCCTATTTTTGGCAGAAACTATAAAAAAATGAAAAATATCAGTGTCAATAATGCAGCCGTTCTTAAATACGAGAGGGAAAAATGGTTTTGCAGCCTAATTCAAAAAATACAATAAATTAGTTAGGCTAGTTCTGCTGTGCTGAGAGGAATGATGGAAGGCACAGGATGATGTACTGCAAACTTCACTCAGCTTTAATGCAGCAATGCCATGAAATATTTCTTGGAGGAATCTACAGTTTTGTGATAACTGCTTCTTCCCCATTACGCCATAACATTTTCAAGGCGAAGGAAACACCCCGTCAACAATACACTACCATGCATAACAATAGCATGCAATGTCAAACGTCCTCAACCTCAATACTATATAGGCATTTAACCCACTACAGGGACCTTATTAAGAGATCACCGTAATTAACCATACAAGTTCAGTTTTTCTGAAAATTAATTTATTTACTTAGAAAAATTGAATTCTCAACAGCAGTAAACTGGAAATATGCCACCACTTGAACAACTTTCTCTGTTTTGCTTTACACAGCCCACTAGTATTACTAGTATTAATACAACTGTTACGTTTTTTTTACAAGCTTCATCGACATTTTTAGTAGGCTATTTAAAAAAAAATCCCTTAAATTTTTTCACGTTTATTTTATTTCCTTCACAACTCCAATTTTTTTTTGGGGGGGGGGGGGGTATTTCCACATATTTTCTAAATCGTGTTAACACGGCTTGCAACAATACACTGAACCAACAACAATGACTTGTTACATTCTTGCCTGCACCCCCTCATTGACAGACAGTGGCACGTGTTGCAGTGGTTTATCCATGATGAGGGAATGTGAGGCAGTAGGGAAGAGGGAAGAAAGAACTAACGATGTGGAGGGAACAACAGCTACAGCTTTTTCAAAGCAGCTGCTGCTGCCAACAATGGCGTCCACATGCCCCACATTCCTAAAGATCTGTTGGCCAGGTACTAATCCTCCTCCTTCGCAGCCCCCTCCCCTCGCCTGTCTACCTTTTCCTTCCTTCCTGCCCGCCCGGGCCTAAGGGAATCGCCACAAATCACTCTTGACGGCTGAGGAATGTGAGGGGCCATGCAAAACCCAACGCCTACTTGGCTTCTAGGCACATGACGTCATGCAGGCACACCCCTCCCCTCCACCCACCCACCTTCCCAAATAATGACTTCTAACCGGACTTCTAAAACATTCGTCTGTCTGTAGCAGGCTGGTTAAGGAGGATAGTAGAAGCAGATGGCTAATGCTTAAACTTACAACTTGAAAAATTCATTAATATTTTTTTTGCACGTTTATACCAGCGGTTCTTTTTTTTTTTTTAATTAGGCTTTGCTTGCAATACAGCAATGATTTAATCATTTAATCCATCTACTAATGTAAGAACAGTCGAATGACTTGAATTATCTTCCGACTGTGTTTTAAACATGGATGGTTACACAAGAGTAAATCAAATTCAGCAAACTTCAAAGTACATAAAATGTGATTAGTGCATCGATTAGCCTTTTCCAGTGGCAGGGGGGGGGCGCCCGAGATTCCTGGGCACAGGCACCTTGCACCATTTTTCCTAAAATACAGCAATGAATGTAATGTTCTAGATACTTAATAAATAGTTTCATAGTTTACAGACTGAAGTAGGCTACACAACAATTACTAACTTACAAAACCCAGCAAAGCACTGGAATTTTTTTTATACAAAAACTAACAACAGCGCAAAGCACATCATCGTGGTTACTAGCACAATGGGCAGTAGTATAGTGTTCAGCTCTGGAGGTTAGTAAAGTGAGTGTTAATGAAAACTTTCGCACACCTTTTGTCATTTACAGATTATGGTGCAAGTTTACAGTATTGCCAAGTGTAACATCTTTCCTACCTTTCCGTACTTGGCTGCCCAATGAACCAAAGGCCATGAACCATCAGAAGGTAAGAGCCGGTCATGTACTGCTGTCCTTTCCACTAGCCACTTGACCAAATTCAGATGACCACGCTGTAAAATTATAGAAAAAAAAACTTGTTCAGCAACTTATTTCTGTTTTTGATACGATCAAACCTAAAACAAACTATCAGAACGTTATTAGACACCGACAGCGACGGATTAAGCCTCGTAGAGGTCTGGTGCTAAAAATTTATTGTGGCCCTTTCCCCTACACTACCCCCACCTCCAGTTTGCCAATAAAAAAAAAGTTTTCTTTTTTTGGACAATCATTTTTTTTTAAACAGCAAAAGTAAAAGTTTTCATATTTAAAATATTACCATATTTTATTTTTCTTGTGACCGTAAAGCACCCTTGAGGCCCCTTTTCGGTCTGTGGCCCGGTGTTACAGCACCCAAAGCGCCCCCCGTAATCCAACCCTGGACACCAAGAACAACGCAATGCACATTAAAGTTCATAAAAGCAAGAATTTATAGCAATACCTTGACAGCTAATACTACAGGAGTGAAACCATGTTTGTTCTCATCCTGTAGAGCTTCTTCACAGGCTTTACCCTGTTGCAGAAGTATTTGGAGACATTCCACCTGACCAGCCAGGGCACATGCATGAAAGAGATTATTGCCATGACGATCCGATAAATTTCGGATTAAAATGGCATCCATTTCCTTTAAAGACTGGAGCTAGTGGGAAAGAAAATAATTTGAAATAAAGAAATGTACACAATGTAATTGTACTATTCCTAGGCAACTCAAAATAAACAATGGACTCAGAAACATGTCAGTTTATAACATTCATTACAGCAGTTTAGTTTGGGGGGGGGGGAGTGTGGAATTGCTGCAATTTTGTCATTCATCGTTAAATGCTAAGTGATGCTTCTGTGAAATTCTAGGATTAAGAGAGATTAAACATGTAGCACTAACAGTAACTGGGGTGTCGCCTGCCGAAATTAAACGACATCGTAAATATCAATCCTCTCCAGATAACATAAAGGAGCATGGCGACCACTGGGCACTAATGCGTCTTTACAACTAAGGCAATTTGGCTGTTTTCAGCAGGAATCTGAGAAAAAATAATAATAAGAAAAATAAAAGGAGATTTGATCAGGCGACAACAAAAAACGCACGACTTCACACAGCGTACCCTAACGTTTTCTTGTACATTACGAAAAAAATGTGTCGCTAACGGTGCTCCTTTTCTGTTTATGGGGATACTTCCTACCATTAATTAATTTCACGAAATAAAATCTTCTATGCGGTGAAAAATGTGGAGATTTTGCAATTAGGTCAAGTTTAATTGTGTAACATGGATTTTGTAGAAACTCAGGTTTGCAAGAGTGTTAATTCAGTTACAATCAATCTCAAAACTATTTAAGGCAGAGTTATAGCATTTCGTTACAAAACATAACAGTGAACAACATCTTTGGCATGCAACAATGAATATCAAGTACAGAACAGCAAGAAACACAGTTTAATTGCTTTGCCCGTTGCAGACACTGTATATACAGTTGTATATCCCCACAAAGAATAGGACACACGTAAACAAACCTACTGCCACAAACCAAGTCTGCATATCTTCGTTGCTTTTCACTTAATCTTGTAATAGTTTTAAAAATAAAAATAAAAATTTGGACCTTATTACTGGAAAATCGATACAAAAAAAGTGTGATATCCCGCCAAACTTTTCACCATTTGAAGTTGTGATGTCAAACACAAAGTTCTCTCGCCAAGTTAATGTCACACCGTACTTAGCAATTTCTAATTTTGCACCTAACCTTTAAACTATTAAACAGTGGGATTAACTTAACTAAGAACTTGACATTTGATATTACGACGTCAATGATGAACAAATTTGGCGAGAACCCTTAACAATTCATGTTTTTGGTAGATTCAATATACGTCATGAGACTCATGACCAGACTTGGGCAGTTAGTATAACTACATCATGAATACAATGAAATTAATCATGAAACTTATTAAGTTTCACCGTCACGGCTTGTCAAGATTCCACAAAACAAAATCAGGTTCAGTTTATATAAACGATTTAAAAATGTTCTTTTTACTACTCACCAAGCTCTCCGTCTTGCCTCTTTTTACCAAATCAAAAACAGCCCTGATCCAATCGGGTGTTCTTCCGCGAGAAAAGGGAAGACGTCGTGTGGAGGTTGGTCTGCACGTTGAAGCCTTGTTTTCACCACTTCCTGACTGCTTTACTTGTTTTAATTTCTCTTTTATTTTATTTTCTCGAATGTTAGGAGTTGAAGCAACAATTGGTTCACTTCGACGGATCTTGGTTCGAGAAGAAGTTCCAAACTCAAGCTCTGACGAAGACATCTCTTTTTTATCTTCGGGTTCCGAGAGAAGGTTATCTAGAGAGCGTGGTCTATCCCACGCACGTGGATGACGAGGAGCTGTTGCAGCCAAGATGTCCAGATCTGGGGGAAGGGAACGCCGAGTTGGTTGGCGATCAGCAGATCCCATAGCCAACTCTGCTAGTGTATCTAAGATGGACACAGTACGTAGTGCACCCTGGTGTAGACGTGAGCGCCGACCATGAGTCCGAGGCAGAGATTTCTGTTCCTTTGGAAGATCTTTTAAATTTAGAGGTGACAAAGGGCGTTCATCTAACAGAAACTCTTCCACTGGAGCATTAGTGGTGGCAGACAGTTTAGAGGAATCCACCGTACCAGCAGGGTGTTCTGACTAGAAATTAAACAAAAAGCAAACAAGAGACAAAGAATTTTTACTGTGAAATTTCAATTTGTTTCAGTGAAACTATTTACACTGAACGTTCAGTAAACAATGCCTCAACTTAACTTTAATTCATTTACATTATTGATAAATTGTCGAGCACTCCCAAGTGACAAAACTTCTCTGAATAGCGAAAAGTCCAGCAAACATTTTCGAATGTTAAATCTGTCCCTCTTCCTCCACTCCTCGGAAAATTATTAACTCGCCTTATCCCACCAGCTTTGCACAGTACACGAGTTCACTAACACGCTGGATGAAAATGCTCTTACTTGAATAAGTGTTAAGTCAGAAAATATCTATCAGCATGCGGATTAATTTATTATTTCATGAAAACTTTATGTTTCAAAAGTCTGAATTTTCTTGAAGTCTGAAGAGTCTGATCCAAGTAAAGGTAGAAGAAGAAAGTTAGTGTCAAACACGCTTACTCTCCAAGCACTGATGGATACAGCAGGTTTGGGCAACCCCTGGCCCGCCAACACCATTTAGCAGCTCCTGTAATAAACTGCTTACTTTGCCTCCAATTAACAACTGTAATAAAAAATATAATAAAATAGCTACGTTTACCTAGCTACTTTTCTACAACACAGGTAAAAAAAGGTAGCCCGAGACCGGATTTAAACACTATAATGTGGCCAAGGACCTGCTATTCAATACAGTATAGTTCTTCTAACCAAACTGTGACGAGTGAAATTATAATACTGAATTTTATGTAACGTAACGACTACTCGTTAATATTCTCAAAAATGAATAATTGGAAAAAAGTAAGGTATATGCGCAGGCAGCTGTAGTAAAAAAAATTCATATGCTGTAAAATCACGTGCCGTAGAATTAAAAAAATTATATTTCATTAACCAAAGTTGCACAAAGTACGCTACAGAACTAACAAGCATTGTCATGTCTTTCAAATACTGTCTGTTGTTTGGAATGAAGTGGATTGATGGTCATAAACTTTGTCCAAAAGCTAGAGTTACGTATTCTTTTGACAAAATATACGAACATGGGGAAAAACAAAGCGAAATTTAAAACATTTTCTTTAATATAGCGGCACTTAGCTAATAATAAAAAATAAATCTCAAGTCAACCCCTATTTGTAGACGAGGCGACCCTAAGAACAAAACCATTTTGTTTTGCACCCGTCTAACCAATTGTCAAGTTTCCATTTGACGACGATAAAGAGTATTCTATGACATGACTAAAACGTGCTGATATGCTAATTCACAAGATTCAACTCAGTACTTGTAACAAATCTGCACTCTCCATGCTCGACATTTCAACTTTTAATACTACATGCTGAAATCATTGTGCCAAGTTAAAGAGTTCGATTTTAACTTGTATGATTGGACTAAAACATACCCCATAACGTCGACGTATTCTTGAAGGCTTACGAGTCCCTGGCGTAGTTGGCTTAGTCGGCTTCATCCGAGTACGATGTCGCATAGGCAAGCCTGCACAATAAGTGGTAAATTTAACAACAAATGCATTCCCATTACAAAAAAATATGTGGGAAAAGTATGGTGTGCCATATCATAGATGTTCAGAGAAATGTCTGAAAACATAGGCTACTGTTTTAATCCTCTTCCTATCACATAAATGGCTCCAGTTAACAAATCCAAACCCCAAACAATAAATTATAAGCAAAAAACCTACCAGGTTCAGCTATTTAGCTCACCAAAGGACGCTCCAATCCCAAACCACCAAAGGTATGTAGAATTAACGTAGCCAAATTATATACATACAAACGTATAAGACTTAACCTTACCAAAAAAAAACCAATCTTACTTACCGAGGAAAAAGTTTTCAAAACTCTCCAGGTCGTACTCCTCGGCATCATGTAACACCTGGAAAAAATATTTATTGTTTTAATTTTTACTGCATTTGTAGCCATACTCGAATGTTCCAATCGGAGGTATAAACGTCGTATCATTTTAGGCAGAGAATACGTGCACGAGCAACAACATTGCTAAGTCATTGTTAATACATTATCGTACAATTGTTCTTTTATCTCTTTACCTACGTAACAATAACATGCACCAATAAGGCCAAGTTCAGGAAGCAACAAGCAAGTCTAAGTACAAGAACTTATTACTACCATTTGCAACAATGACTTGGAGGAGGATGGCTTGTACCTCCTTGGATGCAACAATAAACACCTCTTAGAGGTTATTGTTACATGTCTTGGAGGGACAAATGCTGTATTTCACAAATGTTGTAAACCATGTTAATAACCATTACTTGTATCCATAATTGATTGTTGCTATGTAGGTATAAATGCCGTATTGTTTTAAGCAGATTCAAGTGTGTGAGCTCATTGGTTTAAGCAGAGACTATTCCTAGGAGAGTATTTACTTATTCTCCACTAATTCAACCACATTGTTAAGTCATTGCCAATGCATTGTTGTTCGATTCAAAAATTTTCCTTATGAATGTAACAATAACATGCATCAACAATGACAAGTCCGAGGGTAGCAACAATCGAGTATAAGTACAAGAAACCTATTAGGGTGTGTGCAACAATGGCTCGGGGGATACAGCATGTTCCTCCCAGGATTTAAAACTAAACACTCCTCGGTGATTATCGTTTCATTTCTCGACAAAATATCGCATCATCCTTACCATTGTGGCAACTAGTGGTAGTAACCGTGACTTGTACCCATACTGTGCATTCGTACATATAAATGCCATACTATTTTAAGCAGAGAATAATTGCGCGAGCACTTTTCTCCTAGGAGAATATTTACTTGTTAAGTCTGTGCTAATGCATTGTCATTCAAACCCTAGGAACGTAACAATAACACTTACCAACAATGCTAAGTCCAAGCATAGCAACAATTAAGTATAAGAAATTTATTTACTCTGTTGCAACAATGTCTTGGAAGATACGACTTGTAACTCCTCCGATGCAACAATAAACACTCATCGACTTCACCTTGTAAGTTATTATTGCGTCTCTCGGAGGTATAAATGGTATACAATGGTAATAACCGTTATTTCTAGCCATACTTGACTGTTTCAATTTGAAGTGTAAATGCCATATTGTTTTAAGCAATGAATAAGTGCTCATTTTTTAAGCGAAAAATTTCCCCCTAGGAAAATCTTTACTTATTCTCCGCTAATCCAACAACATTGTTAGTGTTTTGTTGTTCGATTCAAAATTTCTCCTTTGTGGGATTGAAAGAATTCTACAAATGTAACAATAACACGCACAAACAACGCCAAGTCGGAGCACAGCAACACTCAAGTATAAGTACAAGAAACTTATTACCACTGGTTGCAATAATGGCTTGGAGGGTACGGCTCGTACCGCCTCTGATGCAACATTAACAAACAATAAACACTCATCGGATTCGCCTTGTAGGGTAATGTTGCATCTCTCGGAGGTACAAATGTTGTATCCTTCTCACCACAGTTGCAAACAATGGATATAATCATTGCTTGTATCCATACTTGAATGTTGCAATTGGAGGTATAAATGCCATATAGCTTTAAGCGGACAATAAATGAACGAACACATTGTTTTAAGCGGAGAAGAAATGTGTGAGCACTTATTCTCCTAGAACATTAATTATTTCCGCTATTGCACCACATCATTAAGAGCTTATTAATACATTGTTTTTTGATTCAAAACTTCCTTACGAACGTAACAATAACACGCACCAAAAATGCCAAGTCCGAGCGCAGTAACAATTAACTGTAAGTACACGAAACTTATTACCACATCTTGCAATATTGGCTCAGAAGATGCGTTGTGTACTTCCTCGGATGCAACAATAAACACTCATCGGCTTAGCCTCTGAGAGTATTGTTGCATCTCTCTGAGGTAACAAATGCCGTATCTTTCTCACCATTGTTGCAAACAGTTGTAATAACCATTACTGTACTGTACCAATGCTTAATTGTTGCAATCAGAGGCATAAATGCCGCATTGTTTTAAGGGAAAAATAAGCACACAAGCACTTATTCTTCTACGAAAACATTTACTTTTCTCCGCTAATGCAACAACGTTGTTAAGTCATTGATAATGCATTGTTGATCCGATTCAAAATGTCTCCTTAGGTACATAACAAAAACACACACCTACATTGCCAAGTCAGAACACAACAAGAATCAAGCATAAGTACATGTACCTTGTTACCACTATTTACAATAATAGCTTGGAGGATGCAGCTAGTACCGCCTCGGATGCAACAATAAACACTCCACGGCTGTTGCAGTTCTCCAAGGGACAAATGCAGAATCCTCACTATTCTTGCAAACAGTGGTAATAACCATTATTTGTACGCATACTTGATCATTGGAATATGGCAAGACGATTTTGGATCCCCTAATGATGTAGCAGGGGAACCAGGTAGCTGAGCATCAGGAATCAATCCACAGACCTTTCAAACAAATTGCTCCAACTGGCCAAACCCGGCTCCTGTCCCCACTGCCACTGGAGGTCGTCTTTGCTGCATCTGAGTGTTGCACCCTTATGAACATCACACGATTCCTTGTATTGGTCCAAGTAAACAGTGGTTTTATTCAGGGTCTTTTATTTACAATTCAGTGCTGACGTTCGCTTGCCTATCCCTCGCTCATGAAATGTCCCTTCCTACTTTGTATCCACATGTAATAACAATGTATCTTCATCCGGAGGTAAACAGTCACGTCTACTACCGGACAGATCTAGCGTACAGATATGATAACAAATACCACGTGTCAGTTTGTGGTCAACACTTTCAGTCGCAGTCCCTCGTTGGGCCTAATCCGACAGGGTGCCTACGAGGACAACAAGAGCAACACTCCATGAGGTAGCAGAGAAAGTCCACAGAAGATCCAAAAAGATGAGGAAAAATCAAATCATGAAAAAGAGAGGGCCGAGGGAAGAGTCACGTCATACAACTTACAACAGCCAAGATATGGATCCAAAATGACAATGAGAAGGGTTGGTTCAGCTTAGCGGCGACAACAATGTAAAGTGGTACAGAGCAATGCGGCGAGACAGATGTCTCAACGATCGACTTGTATATTTTTAAACACAACAATATGTCATAACTAATACCAGCCAAAATAGTGGCAGGCAGCATCACCCAAAATAACGAGTCAGTAAAGGGGAAGTGGTCATAACTCCTCCACACCCCCCTCCACTCACTCTGCAGTTTGTACAAGCAGTAAGGAGGCTAGAGGGTCAAATCAGTTTGACTAAAATTAACACACATACAAACACATTTGAGTAGTCAATAGGCCTATAGGAAAATTTCAGTTAAAGAAACCAACCAGCAGGGGTTTAATTGTTATATAAATTAAATATGATTGAATTAACAGAGTTAGGGATTATCACAGGACCAAATGTAAAAAACCAACACAGTTACACGGCAAAAGGGTAAGGCAATGTGGCACCTATTTAGGTTGCAATTTCTTCAAACAAAATTCATTTAAAAATCGTTAAGTCTCCGCTTGCTCATGGGCCTGAGCATATAGACAATAAATTGCTTGCTCATAAGGTCTCGCTTAAACCAGACCTTCCTGGCATTATGTCTAGACCTACTACTGCAATTCATGCTATTGATTAAATCTATGGCAAATGGAGATCACTATATAAAATACAAGGTGTTTTGACCAACTGAACAGCATCGAGTTGGCTCAATACGCCCCTAACACAGCAGCGATCTCTAGCACAATCCGTCATGGCTAAGATTTCAGCCTCCCGGCTACTTGGTGCTACCATTTTCTATTTGCATGTCTTCTAGGTCACCCCCCCCCCCCCAACACACTTTAATCAAGTGGGCGGAGAATCCCTTGGGATCATTAGTATTGCACCAGGTGGCGATCCGAGTAGCACGTCAGCTGCTGAAGATTGTTCCAAGGGAAACAAAACTTATATTCCCTGGTTCGCTTACAATACTTCAAAACTCTCTTGTCCGCGGTCCAGTGTATCTCCCTGCGATGTGCATTGTAGTGGGATAAGTTAGTCACTACATGACTAATGTTGGGGCGCGAGCTCGAAACCAGGAATAGTAGAGAGCCGATGATGAATCGATATCTCACCATATTATGTGACGGCGAGTCGGAGCATTCATCTAAGCAGAACGGAAAGCCATTGGCTCAAGATGGGTTAAGTAAATATGGATGCAAAACCTACTTACGTTGCCTTTTGGACTTATACGTCAGACTGCTTGAGCGAGGAATCAAACCCACAACCTTTTGAAGTCTAAGGTTGAGGTCCTACCGCTGAACCATACTGACACGGCCAATAGGAAACATCCATAAGCAACATTTAGCATTTAGCATATAATTGTGTGCTTGTTAAATGCTGCCAATAGACGTTTCCTTTAGGCCGTGTCAGTATGATTCAATGGTAGGACCTCGGGTCTTGATTTCAAAGGTCGTGGCTTCGATTCCCCACTCAGGCAGTCTGACATATAAGTCCAAAAGGCAACATAAATAAGGTTGCATCCGTATTTATATATCATTCATCTATATTCTGAGTAATCACGAATGGAGTACCAAGACGTTTACAATCAGTCATTCCAAACGCATGCAATGCACATATACCCTCAGTCGGGAATTACAACAATAAGGTAATGGGTGTTGGCAGTTTCCACAAGGACAAGGTGAGCCCCTATGTCTCTAAATGCTTCGGATATCAAGGCATCAGGGGCACAGAAGCATATATCGTCCACATGTACAGTATGGCTATAATGACAAACAGTTCCCAAATAATCTTATAAAACAAACAGGGATGCCACTTGCTCTGGTGAAACCCACAGCCCGTCACAACAGGTTTAATTTTGAGGAACCATTTACGACTTGCATGTTTCAAGCCATAGACGTGCCCCAAGATCTTACAGACTTGGGGCTTACCACCTTTGGTCTTAAGGGACGCGGCAGGGGGCCGTAAATAAATCAAATGGTTAATTTCGCTGTACAAATATGCAGTCCGGACGTCTGCAGCACGGAACACATAATCCCTCATGACCACAAGGGCGAACAACAAACGCACGGTACCGATCCTTATCAGCAGGGAAGAGCTTTCCACGTATTCTTGGCGGCTCTGACTGAATTGCTGCAGGCCACCAACCGAGCTTTAAATTTTCATAGGCTCCCATCTTTATTGTATTTCTTCATATACACCCATTTAGAATTTATAAACTTAATGTTACGAAGCTTGTCCCAAACATGCAGGTTTTCGAGGGACAGATGTCCGACCTCATCGCCAGATCCCATGGGGGTCTCCGAGTTTCGGCATAATTGGTTGGTATGTTATGATTCATACTCACATAACATCTGGCCCATCCAGTTACAAAAAAGGCTTTGTGCCATCCTCTTGCCACGGTGTGGTTTCGCTTAACCCCCAGACTTCCAATCATTGACCCCTAACACTCCTGAAGTTACAGTTCTTAAGCGTGAGTTTCCGGTGTATGAGGGTCGGCCCAACATCAATCTCAAAATTCTCCCATTGTTCCTCGGTATGGGGACCCAAAACAGAATAAGGCTCGATAAGGACTGACCGGTCACGAGCGGCTCTAAACCACGATGCCTCAAGATAATTAACGAGGGAAATAGGGGCACTGGTGTCCTTGGCAGAAGGCAGCCGTAATATTGAATCTGCAGGAACAAACTGACCTTACATGTTCTTCCCCTCTGGCACTTCTAGGATTACTAGGGGAATGTTCCCCTCTAATTCGTGTTTGCTCAGTCTTGTTTTGGATACCCCTCCCAGTGGTCCCCCCCCCCCTTTATTTTCGTAAATCGTGATGCCAATATAGAAAAGAGTGTAAACTCTACTGGACACTTTGGGGAAAGATACTCTCAACTAGATTTATTTGCACCGGTGTGGTCATTAGGTTAGGGACGATACCGCATCAGATTGGACAGGGGAGAATCAAGAACTCAATGGGGAAAATGGGGTCAACTAGTGTTGCAAGTGGATCAGCACACATGATAGGGCAGTTAGTGGGATTTGAGAACAAGCATCCCTCTTAAATGGAACAGCAGGGGCCTCACAAAAACTGGGTGCACTATCACATGCAGTGTAACCAAACAATATATTACTCTGCCCTTGTAATCAGGCAACATATAGTTCTCTAGTAATAGTTTACCTGCACGGTCATAGGGCGTGTAAATTTTCAACTGAATATTGAACTACTGTTTATCTCTATTTCCGTACATTACTAGATTACGTGGTCAATGTTGTTGACGAACATAAACGCCCCTCTCCCTGACCTTCAGATTAGAGTTTAGGCAATCGTTAAGCATTCTCGAAGCCGAGAGTACGCTTTTGAGCAGCACTCCGCATTTGTGCAACATTTTTTTAAATAACTGGTTTGGCCCAAACTCCGATCTAAGCGGTCATAACCAACTTCTTTTATGTCGCCCATAAGCACTCCTATTGTGCTGGCTCCATCGGAGGAAAGTTCTATACTCACCTCTGCCTCTGTCAGTTGATAGCCAGTGGCAAGTATTTCATCCAGAAGAATCCTTCTTCTACTCTACGGTTACGAAACCAAGGCCTCCGTAAGTCTAATGGTAATGCTGATGAACTCCTAATTTGTATACCTGGTGATACTGGTCCGGATTGCCTAAATCGTTGCATAGTCGTTCCCAAATGGGTCTGGCCAGTAGCACGTTTTGGAACTGTATAAACAGGTCCGGCGCCATGGTGCACGTGAGATGCCATGGTGCAATTGCTGTTCCTTATCAGCAATTTTTTTGAGGGGGCGCTACCGCTCGGTCTAATGCATTGCCATTCCAAAATGGGGCCCGGGCCCCGTTCATCTTTTCTATTCTGCTGAACAATGGAATTGGGGTCTCCGATAATCATTGTGGGGACCCGTATGGGTGAGAATCCCCTTCTGTCTTCGTCACTGCTGCATTGACGTGGATACTTTGTAGCATGTCGGGTGTAGTTTGTGAATAAATATAGCCAAGGTTGGGTCATCGTTTGGTCGTTCCTGGGTACTTCGTCGTCGCCAAAGTCCTAAATCTCTACTCAACTTATCAATGGAGAGGAATGGGTGATGAGTGACGTGACGTCTTGGTGAAGGTGATGCCTCTCTTCATCTCCTGCTACCATAAGTCTCAGATGATTTCGGCTCCCCCAACGACGTGACAGAGGATCCAGTAGCCGAGCGTCATGAATCGATCTACGGGCCTCTTGAATTAATAATCCAACTAGTGAAACCCGGCTTCTGTCCCCTCTACCACAGTAGAGTGTCTCTGTTGGATCTACGTGTTGCACCCTCATAAATATGTCCTTGTAGTGGTCGAAGTAAACAGTAGTTTTATTCAGGGTCTTGTAGTGGAAATACACATCTGGTGGGACAGTCTCGTTGCACTTACAATTCAGTGCTGATAGTCTCTTACATATCCCCTACGCTCATGAATTATGTCTCTTCCTACTTCGTATCCACACATAACAACAACTTACCTTGCATCCGGACGTATAGTCTGCTACTGGACAGATCTGGCGTACAGATTTGATAATAAATACCATGTGTCATTTCGTAGTCAACACCGTCAGTCACAGTTCCTCGTTGGGTCTAATACAACATCGAGGACAACAACGAGAACAACAAGAGTAACACTCCTTGCAGTAACGGGAAAATTTCACAGAAGCACCAAAAAGAAGAGGGAAAATGATGAACGAGAGAGGAAGCGTCACGTCACAAACAACAACCAAAGTTCGACATGTAACAATTCAAAGCAAAAATAAGAGGGGTCAGGATAGTGGCAGCAACAATGTATTGGTACAGAGCAATGAGGCAATACTGAAGTCTCTCAAGAATCGACTTGTATATTGTTGAACAAAAACAATACATCACAACTAATACCAGCCAAATCAGTAGCACAGCATCGACCAAAATAACAAGTCAGTAGAAAGGGAAGAACTGTGGAGACAGCACCAATACGTGGAAGGGGTCATAACTTCTCCACACCATCTGAGGTATATTTGCCATATTATTTTAAATGGAGAATAACTGCACGAGCTCATTGCTTTACGCTGAGAATATTTACTTATTCTCTGTTAAAGCAACAATGTTACGTCATTGTTAATATATTGTCGTTCGATCGAAACTTCTCCTTCGTGCATTTGAAAGATCCCTACATATGTAACACTAACACTCTTCAACAATTTCAAGTCCGAGTCCGAGCGCAGCAACAATAAATTATAAGTACAGGCAACTGATTAGCATATTACCGCTGCAATAATGGCTCGGAGGATACATTCCTCAGGTGCAACAATAAACACTCCTCGGAGGTTGTTGTTGCATGTCTGGGAGATAGAAATGCTAGATCGTCCACAATGTTGTTGCAAACAGCGGTAATAACCATTACTTTTTAGCTACAAGAAAACTTAAACTTGCACTAATACTACTGTACATTTTAGGTTGGTTAGGACCTACTCTCTGCCTATTTTGCAGCATCCCATGGAAAATTACCGTTTGCAATATTAAAAAAAAAACGTATCTTGCTGGGAGTAAGTTTTGTTTTTAAATAAAGATTAATTATCTTTATATTTTAATCTCCTGGTAATCAGTGGTGTGTGCCACGAAATATTCTTCGGCGGCGGTGAAGATCACAATTTTTTTCAAGACAGAGGTGGCATGAATCCGCGTGCTGTTATTTGAGAACAGCGGCGTCTTTCAAGAATTTTAAACAGTGGCTTTAGTGCCATTCCCGTACAGCATGCAGATATAAACCTGAATTAGTCTCTTCATTTGTAGAAAAACATTTTCTATTTGTAATCAGTATAGATCGCAATGTTTAAGAATTTTGATTGTTTTAAAAAAGATGGTAACTGTCGACTACTTGGTTATTTGTTGGTTGATTATTATTTTCATTTTAAATGCTGTAACAACACTTTGTTACTCCAGTTGTTAAAAAACAATGGCTGTATTATTGACGGTGGAGGCAACCTGACCAGCAGCGGGGCACACCGCATTTGTTATTGGGACGGCAGGTGGCGGTGATGCTGCAAGTGATGCAATTTGGAAGAGTTGTGTTACATATATCTTCCCATGCAACAAAATTGCAACACTGTATTTGGAATAGGTGCGAAATATTGATGCATGTCAACCTTTCAATAAATTTGAAGCATTACGTGTGTTTAGCTGAATGTAGCAAAATAATGTCACACAAGAAAGTAGAGATTCAGAAAACAAACAGCTTTAAGCGTCTGTAATTGTATGTCATCTTTCCAGAGAATATTTAGTGACTGGTTGTGCGCATGCTGCCCCCCCCCCCCCCCCGCCTCCATCTAGGTGTTTGGTCTTTGGTTTTTAATTTATCAAACCGAACACCGAACATGTGAATGGCTCCCACATATGCCCTCTCCCCCACAATTACTTTAATCCCCAATCCCCACACTCCTGCCCTCTCCAAAAACGTTGCCCCGTGACATTCTCCTTTTGGTGCAGCCCCGGAAAAGTCGCTGGCGTGTGTTTGACTGAAGGCTGAAAAAAACCCTATCACTGAGAAATCCAGCATTCAGTAAGCAAGTAATCCCATGTTTAAGTTAATCGTTTGAAACAATTCACTTCGGTACCGCGCATTGTCTGCCACACACACTTGCCCTGCGACCCTCTCCCGCACCCCCCGAAAACGCCGCCCTGCAACATTTCCCCTTTGGTGCAGCCCCTGAAAAGTTGCATGCGCATGTTTGACTGAAGGCTAAAAAAAGGCCTGAGTAATCCAGCATTCAGTAAGCAAGTAACCCTATGTTTAAGTTAATCCTTTGAAACAATTCACCTCGGTACCGTGCATTGCGACATTGTTGCCGCCCACTTAAAAACAATTCAACTCCTTTCTGAAAGTGAACATTTAGGAAATAAATGCGCCTTTCCATCGTATCAGGCTGCCAATTTCGAGGCCTATTGAAATTAATAACCAATCGCCGTTTGGTTTAAAGTTGTCTGGTTTAGTAGACATGGGTTTTTTTTTTTTTTTTTTAGGTCAAACGCCGACAATGGCATAGTCCACGCGACTAAAACTTTGTTGGCCGCTTTGGTACCATAACAATACCAAAAAACGAACCCAAAAACGGTGCGGCAAGTCTGGTAAGTGGCGCCATCTCTTCGAAGACTTTGGAAAAAGTTTTATAACCCGAACTTGTAGTCCAAGGTCGTCAATAGACGGCGACATGGTAGGTTTGGTAAGTGGCGCCATCTGTTCAAAGACGTTGGAAAAGTGTCCCAACCCGAATTTGAAGGCGAATCCCGTCAACAGATGGCACTACAGGGTGGGGTACTGTACGAAGGAATAGCGTGGCCGGTGACTTGGCCGCCTGCTCCGTATTATATATGTCGATGGGTGAAGCGCAGCAGAGGAGCTTCTCATTTTGAACTGGTGTCTGTCTGCATCCATAACTTCTGAACCGATTAATCAGTAAAACTGGATCAGTTCAGGGGTTTTCACTCCAAATATTAGAAACTAATCAGACATGAAATATTCAGACTTTTAATGTGCAACAGCTAGAAGACTTGACACACAGAACACCTTAACACTCACGTGTCAAGTCTTTCAATTAATGGCTGAATACAATGAGTTCGAAACTTGATCTATGTTATCGTGTTATGGCATATCACTCTATTGCACGTAGGCTACTAACCACGTGGAACATGAGAGATTTCTTACCATAATCCCCTGAGACGGTTGCGTGTAGTACATATCCAACACCCAAATTAAACCTCAGGCAATAACCCATGTGAGTAAACAAACCATGAATTAATACAGATGCAGACATATTTAAGTAGCCTTTTGGACTGCCTGAGCAGGGAATTGAACCCACGACCTTTGAAACCAAACTTGGCCGAAGTCCTATCGCTAAGCCATACTGGCACAGCCATTTGGCTTTCCGTCACGTTTAAAGGGATATACCTCCCAGCGCCATTTTTCTCGACCTCCACATCAAGTACGGCCCCGAAGGTCTATTTACTTACTGTTAGTCTTTCCCTTGCTAGAAATACCGTTTTAAAATGTGGCGTCTAGGAGATTTTCTGTTGAATATTGGGGAACATTATTTACATTCTTCCAGATACTTTGCGCGCCTACAAGTTTTATCTGTGTGTGCGCAGTACTATTTTTAATCGTTTGCTAGTAATTACTACGAGATCAAAAATCTAAAAGACTAATGCAGTAAAAATTAAAATTAATTATTCCAATAGATCGCCGAAACAAAATTATAAGACACTATCCTACAAAATCGTATATTGTGATGTTAAAATACGAGAATCATTCCGGTTTGTGACGGCACAATCTTTAACTTAATTCTGTTTCGTGTACTATTCCCAAAGCCAACCAAGAAAGCAGCTTCGTTCCTCGCTACCGACCTTGGCGCTGTAAATGCGCGGATGGCGATCTGCGCGTAGCTGTTGTAAGGCACGCGGAATGTTATGAGGCAGGCCGGGTGTCCCTTTAAACAAACCTTGCTCGCAGAGGTAGGTTATTGAGGGAGTTGGGGGGTGAGTGGATAAACACTGCAAACGACTTGTCAACTCGACTATCTGCCAATCTGAAACGAGGTGGAAACAAGGGGAGGGGCCCTGTACTTCTTTAGTATTTGATTTCCACATTTTTACTGGTTCCTAGCTTCTTTTACGTTTGACTTTGGAAGTAGACGATGCTTGTAATGACTTCAAGGAACACTAATTCAGCTTTTCTGAGCTGATCAACACCAGTGGCGTAGCAATGCTAGATGGGGCCGGTGGCAAATTAGCCCTTGGTGCCCCCCCCCTTACTTAAAATACGGGATGACCCATAAAAAACGCGCGAGCTGAAAAATTTCTAAGTCCACACTTTTCTAATTTATTTTAAAATGTTGTAGTGAAAATAGGGACCACGTTTTTACTCCAGTCAAGTGGTCCCTATTTTCACTTAAAATAAACTTGGACTTATATTTTTCAGCTCCTGCGTATTTTATGGGCCACCATATTTTTTTTAATGATATGGCGAGGAGGGACGGGGAGGCTCGATATTTTTTTTTAAATACAGTTTATATCAAATTAAATAGCTAGTGCACCTCAAAAGAGCCTTTTTTTAAACTAAATATTTTTTTTTCTTTCGGGGACCTCCTGTGGCTGGGGGCCGGTGGCATTCTGCCATCCTGTAGCTACGCCGCTGACCAACACGTCACGTGACTCACGTGCCGATTGCTTTTAACTTTCGACTGTAAGATGTCAGGCTTTTGGAATAGATAGGCTCAGTCCCCAATTTTAACCAGGAAACAAATAGGGTCCTTCCTCTGCCACCAAACATATGCAGCAAAAAGTCCGTTACTGAAGACAGTTTGGTTCTACCAAAACACAGCACACGCGACTGAGCTAGAACAGAGCATTTTGAGTAGCAAAACAAAATTCGCACGTGCCCCATGGCCCATGCCAGATCGAAGGATGGCACCACGAAACGCAGGTGTCCGCCGAGTTTCATGATACCCACACTGCTGGGTTTCGAGCAATCACCCTCTAAAGTTGCACCCGTAACACTAGCAATGCTTTAACGAACTACTTTTGACCTTGCTTATACACAGTTATTACGTAGTAGATAATAATAATAATAGTTTACCACAATAAGTGAAAGGACACGGAAGATAAGATGTTCCTATTCGTAACCTTACTTTTTCATCCTTCGTACAAAACATGTCAAGTGATGTCACCTGGAGCGCGACCGGGGTTTTGTGGGAGCTAACCAATCGCAACAGAATACAAAGGAGATTAATTTTTAAAGAATTTTGAGGAAGCACAAGGTGCAGTTTATTAACTGACTCTGGATGGAGCCATCAGTCGCGTAAAAAGGTGACGTCAGTTTCTCTCATTAAACACTTCTGGAATGCTCTGTTGAGGTTGCTCACGGTTTCTGCGCATTGGAGATACCAAACTGTGAACAACTGTCTTCAAACGCGTGTGTATGGTTCACTTACAGTTTGGTAGTTTTGGAAGGACCCAAATGTTAAAGTTTTTAAATGTGTTACTTCTAAATCGTTACATGTGTGCAAGGGAACTGCGTTTTTACGCGGGATTGTTTTAACAGAATTGGTTTAAAGGTATTTGTTCATAACTGTAATCACAAATAACGATTGGCTAAAAAATTCATTGTAATAAACAAAATAGCAAATTGATTAGTATTTTTTTTTAATTAATGTACCGTAGATAACTTATTTTTAAAACTAGAGATTATTCAATTTTCAATGCTCAATTTTCAAACAAATTTCAAATACAGGGTTCATACTCATATCTGAAAATGAATATCCCTGACTTATTTCTTCAATATCCTTGACCAAAACACTTCTACTTTAAAAAATTTTTTTAATTACACAGAGTCAACTGCTCACTCTGCAAGCCTGGCATCATAACTTCATCTGGATGGCAACTGCACATTTTCCCCTATTTTTTTTAAAATTAAAAAATGGGGCAAGAAAGTTGTAGCAAAGCAACTGGAATTTGCAAGACCACACAGTTTATTCTAAAAAACCAAATTCTAAAAATGAAAAAAAAACGGTTCTCAAAAAAACAGTTCGTTTTTAGAATGTACTGGTTTTTTTTTAGAACTTTTTTCATTTTTAGAATTTCGTTTTTATAATGAACCGTGTGGTCTCGCAAATGCCACTTGCTTTGCTACTACCTTCTTGTCCCATTTTTTAAAATTTAAAAATATCCCTGACTATCACTGACTTTTTGCCAATTTTCCATTTTTTCCCTGACTTTCCCTGACCGTAGTTCATATCCCTAACTATCTCTGATTTTCCCTGACTTTCCAGGTCGGTATGAATCCTGAAATATTTAATCTAAAACCTCTGGTCAATTTTATGAATTGCTAACTAACTTGAATAATCGACCCTTAACATTTACAAATAATCTCATAGGCAAGGTCTTTACGACACCTTTCCAGAGAATCCAAATATGTGGTGGAGTATCAGGAAATGCTATGAGCCAAAACAAAACTCCCGAGGCACTTTCAAGACACCGGCTTAAAACGTGCCAGTAATTTTATATTTGATTTGTAATCTCCCATCTGCAAATATGCAAAATTACAAGGGAAGGAATAAATTATTATGAATTAGGCCTAGCCTACGAAAGGTAGGTTACTTCAACCTTCAGTAAAATTTAGCACAAGTGGGAGACTTGCTAAGGACAAATAAAATGAACAGAGTTGCTGATTGCTGTACTGTTGTTCTTTGCTACCAAGTTATGGGCTGAAAACCAAAACGAAGAATAAATAAATTTGTCACCACATCTAGAATTTCTTTGAAAGAATTGATTACAAATTTGACACCAGAATATGTACCTACTCTGATCAGTTAGACACATTTGTACGCAAAAGTTCGGTCTAGGGGACTTTTTTATCGGACGATGGAATTTGCTTTTTTTTGGCCCCTCTCGTGAGGGGGGGGGGAAGTCACAAAAAAATAACCATTGACGAAACAGGAGGTAAAAGTCATTTTTGGACCTCAAAAATGACACTTTTAGCGGTCAAAATGTCTAATAGTGCCTCTGCTTTTGCCCGCGGCCCCCCAGGTTCTAAAAAAACACCTCAGCTTCTGCAACCACCCCCCCCTCCCCCTGAAACCCATTATGCGAGTGATTGTAAGCTTTTGACTCTTATAATATCTGTACTACCTGGCATACTATTTTCCAATGAGCTTTCTGGAAAAGCCTCGCCTTCTGTTTCCTTGGCTTTTTTTTTTGTCTTTCAGGTACTGACTGCGTTAGGGATGTGGGTGGACACAAACAAGCAGTGCGTTCATCACATCTTACTGAATGAAATTTGGTACAAAATGGGTTTAGCAATCCAGCTTTGAATGTTATGTTTTATATAACATTTCAAACTCAATTTCATCCTTTCATTAAAAAAGAGGCAACCTTAAAACTAATAGTAACTATTCGGAAAAAAATGCTACTTATTTAATTGGTTACAGGAAATCAACTGCAGTCTCAATAGCGTACGGAAGCCTACTTTTTTGGGGGGGGGGGGGGGTCACATTATTTTTGGAGTGGGGTTGGCTCAAGATTATTTTTCTGTGTTTGAAAGGGAAGCTCAACAATATTCTAAACACGGCATCCACGTTCCTGTTTCTCCGTCGACATTAGGCTGATGTGGGTCACGTGTCTCGTTTTAGTTATGAAAATCGTGGCGCTGCTGCGAAGAGTTTTGTTTCATTTTTAATGTACCGCTATTTTCTTCATATTGCTCGAAGATTCTACGGTGCTTCATCTAAGAGTTGAAAAGGTACCTTTAACTGGCGATATGGGCAAAACCATGTGTGACGTGCAGGGAATTAATTCCTCAATTCCTTCCTCATTGCTCACTGCATGCAACGGAAAATTCAAGTTAATTTTAATTTCACAGTTCACCACAGTGACTTTTGAGTCTGCTCGTCAATAATAACTCCTTGCTGACGACGATACACTTTGGATGATCTTGAACACTACCTCCAAGGTCACCTTGGATTATTTTGCATTAGAAGGGACATGGTGTTACCGACATTATTTGACTAGGTTATTAAAACTAGGCTATTCCTGAACAGAAAGAAGGTGACCATACACACTTATGAATTAGGTAGATTGGGAGGATAGGGCTTTAATTTCAATACAGGTTCAAGTTTTGCAAAGGCCATGTAAATTACTACAAAGTCATTAACTTTAATAGTCAAGGGGATTACCGTCATTACACTAAAAAGAATTACAGATAAGTTAACCACAAATGTTATAAAAATAAAACATCTTACCGCATTATTGCCGAACGACAACGACGAGTTAGTAAACGAGCCATTGTTGCAATAAAGCGACAGTCTTAGCACATTGTTGCCGAATCATCGTCTAACACATCTGTACAACGACGATTTGTATTGTAAGTAACCGAATTATTGTTGGTGGGAATGTTCTCTGCCCCAACTATGTTTGCATAAAACCAGTGATGGGCGCAAGTAATTTCAGGACTTGGAAATCAGTGACTCAATTCCACTTTTGTGGCCTTGGTGCAATTGATTCTACGTTGGACGACTTCAGGTTATGAATTCATGGAATTGACTTTATTAATCTTCAATTCCGCTTTACTTGATTTGGACTTGAATTGGGTATTTGCCGAAATTATAAACCAACTTCTTAGGAATTGACTTGATGACCATCAATGCACCCCATGTTGCGCTCAGGTTGGCTTCACTTGTCAAGTCATCTACTGGATTGTCATTGCCTAGATTTGATTTGATTTTCATTTGACTTAAAATTCCTTGTTTTTACCGATTTGATTCAACCTAAAATTAATCCAATTCCACAAAATCCAAATCAATTTATTCAATTTCAGCCCCAAAATCGTCCAAATTTTCGACAATACCTTAAATTGTGTCGGAATTTACCTGAAATTATGCTGGACCTAGGCCAAATTGAGTGGAATTGGTCAAAATATTTCCTGAATCCACCGGGAATTGACTGGAATTATGAGTGGATCAACAGCAAGTTACTGAATTGGAATTGATTTGTCCGAATGAAAACGAAATTTAATGATTAGGAACGATTTGAAATAGCAAATACAAAATATGGCAATAATTTGAAATGTGATGGACATGGCAGTGTCTTAGTTGGAATTAATTGACTGAGACTCATAAAATAGAATTGGAATTGATATGTAATTGAATTGAACGGTATGTAGGTAGAAATGGATTTGATTTGACTTGCTGATAATTGACTCAAATCCATTGAAATGGAATTGTGCCCATCCCTGCATAAAACTCAATAACTGCAATAAATGCCTTATTTGTTTATTTTAATCACATTTAACTGTTTCCTTTGGGTTATTCTTTAGCTGCAATAAATGCATTATTTGGGAAACGAGTTGGGATACGTAAACATTGATAACGGTGTAATTTTTACTTACCTAAGTAAGAATTCTATGCCTAGCAGTGGTTCTTACTAGTTAATTATTTTAAAAATGAATAGTTGTTGCTTTAAAGGGTGAAATAGTTTAATAGTATTCTAGAAACGATTTGGGATACGTAACATTGATAGCGGTGGTATTTTTACTTACGTAAGTAAGCCAAAGGCCTTCGTTTTCTAGTGAGAACCCCACGCCTTCGTATCCTTACTATTCTAAGCCTATAGCAATTAGCAATGGTTCATAACTGTAGGCAACGGTTTCATTGAAACAGCAGTGTGTCTTCATGATATAAATCCACTGCTGCAACAATGATCCAACAACGAAAGAGAGTCGTACAAAGGCCATGTAGATTATTACGAGAAAGTCATTAATTTTAGGCAGCAAAGATGGGAGCACTTTGACAGGGCAAAAAAATCCGCAAGGCATACAACACCACCAGTATTGATTTTCGACACCGTATTTTAGTGCCTTAGTCACAAAATACGCAAAATTTAAAATTCCAAGGTGGGAAATCCACATCAATCAAGCCGGGATGCAGCCATATTGGAAGTGTGATGTGATACAATAATCAGAAAAAGCATCAAACTCCCAATTTGGCCACATCCATGCAGGCTCGGTTGGTGTGGGTTTCCCACCTTGAAATTTAACATTTTGTGTATTTTGTGACCAAGACACTAAAATACAGTGTCGAAAATTAATACTGGTGTTGTTGTATGCCCTGCGAATATTTTGCTATGTTAGAGGGCGCCCATCTTTGCTACCTGCCAAACCCCTCGCAATTAATACTTCTTTGGTTTCATTAATTTTAATAGCCCAGGGGATTTCAGTCATTGCCCATGAAAAGGTACAGATAAGTTAACTAAAAATGTAAAAATACAAATGGACTAAATTCCTAAAAATAATGAGAAAAAATAAATCACGGTCCGGGCTTACCTGGTTGCTGCTCGTCATGTCCGCGTTTTGAAACTGTTCCTGCACGGGTTGAATTTTGTATGACCGCATGATGGAGCTGCTAGACGGCCCATACTCTGGAAAAAAAAACCAAGAATTTCAGTAAATGAGTAGTCACTGTCAGGTGTGTACGAAAGTAGGCAAACTTTACTTGAAAAATGTCTTAGAATTTTTCTCAAATTTTGTAAAATGCATTTGGTACCAAGAGTGGTGACAGCTTCCTGCAAA
>JAHWFP010067521.1:12830-44312 GCA_023313725.1 Lithobius niger | reverse complement strand
GGTTATAGGATTTTGTTTAAGTCTTACAAAGGATGTTAGCAGAAAATTGCTTGCTACCACCCGGGTTATAGGATTCTGTTTAAGTCGTACAGAGGATGTTAGCAGAAAATTGCTTCCATGCGGCCACCCGGATTCTCTTTAAACTTGAAAAAAAAAAATCTGTAGGGTTGGGGGGGGGGGAGGTATAGCAGAAAATGTATACCGCCCAAGTTATTGGATTTTGTTTTAACGTGACACAAAAAGTCAAAGAGGATGTTAGCAGAGAATTGCTTCCTGCCACCTGGGTTATCAGATTCTGTCTAAACTTCACGAAAAAGGCCTGCAAGGGAATCATAGCAGACAAATGTTTGCTGCCACATAAATTACTAGATTCTATTCACACTTGACTAAAACAAAATCCTGTAAGTGGTTGATAGCAGACAATGGCTTCATGCCGCCTGGATTATTAGATTCTGTTTAAAGTTGACGAAAAAGTCTGTAAGGGGGTGATAGCTGACAAATGCTTGCTGCCACCCGAATTACTTCCGATCCTCCACATAAAAGAGCTGTAGTCTGGACCACATCAACGTCCACCAGGTACCACAAAGGCCGTTATGAAACATCGACGTGCAACAGAATAAGCCTATCAACACCACATCAATATCTTCCGCAAACATACTTCTACTCTGATGAGCCAATCGTCCTCCTACGTCATATTTTTGCAGCAACTCCATTTCCAAAGCTCAACACTCTTCAAGATGCCATTTCATCGCCAGAGGCAGAGGGGTAGAAGAAATGTTGAATACTATACGGGTATGTTGCGTACTAGAGTAACAGCATACTAACATTCCCTGCTTATAACAGATATCCCAATACAATTATCCTAGTTGATTGAACATATAAACCTTTAAATAACCTTCGAGTTCAGCTTGCACAGCTTCCTTCCTCACGTCTGCTTCCGGCGTTGAAACGGCGTCTTGCAAATTTTGGACGTAGGAACTGAAGTTGCACCAAAGATATGACAAAGTAGATTAATTGGCTCATCATCAGAAAGAGTAGAAGTAGGTTCGCGGAAGATACTGACATGATGTTGATTTGTTTGTTTAGCGACTCGTCGTTGTTCTACCACGTGAAGAGTCGAAGTAGGTTCGCAGAAGATATTGACATCATGTCAATCTACGTGTACTCTTGACTCAGTTGGTGGTGAGCCACTGAGCCAATTATTCTACTATGTCCTATCATTGCTGCAACTTCAGTTTCAGCGCCCAACACCCAAGATGCATTTCGTCACCGGAGGAGGAGTGGAGGAAGGAAGCTATGCAAGCCAAACTCGAAGGTTACATAAAGGTTTATATGTTTAATTTACTTCGATGATAATATTGGTGAAAACTATAACCGTTATAAGTGGGGAATGCCAGTACACTGTTACTGTAGTATACAACATACTCTTCTAGTATACAACATTCCTTTCACACCACCTCTAAAATGGTATCTTGAAAAGTTGTGTGCTTTGGAACTGAATTTCGTAGCAAAAATATGACGTAGTAGGACATCATCACAGTTGACATAAGTTAGTTTGTGGACCATATTGACATGTTGATTTGCTTGTTCTGGATACGTCGTCGTTTCATCACAGCCTTTGTGGAACTGGGTGGAAGTCTTCGTTCACGATGTGGTCCGTAGACTACAGCACCTATGCGTGGAGGTACAGGTGGTGTATTATCGATAATACTTGGATGACCTGAACATACTTTGGCAGGAGAAACACAATATCAGTATATATTCCAGGAGCAGGTGGGTGATGCAGTAATTGACGGTTGGAGGTCACTGCCGCAGATACGTTTGTCGAAACGTTCATCATGGGAGACAATGACCTGGTGAGTATCCAAATCAAGTAACCGGAGTCCAATACTTGTAGTGGCATATCCTAAAAATAACACTCTTTTGTTGTTGGTTGGAATTTGACACCATGTTGTGGAGGCAAGACCACCATTATGTAAATGACATCCTGAATATGGGTCAGAAATGTCGATATTTCTGAGTGGTACAAATGTTCAGGTGTGGTTTCTTTATCCATCGTATCCTAACCTTCGATTTGTAGTTTTCTCACTCGCGTTTTATTCTGATGACGAAAAGTTTCGGCTAGGTTCGAGGTCTGATTTAGGAAAGGTTTCCTTTTGCTTATTCATAAGGTATTCCTGCTTTATACGGCATGAAGCTTCGTAGTGATTAATGCGTTCGCACCATTTGCATTGAACTGGGATAACTTTCGTACATTCTTGTGACATAACTTTACTGAGTAAACGGTCTTCCTGTGGATACGAAATCAAACTGCAATTCGTGCGACTAAAAATACAGTAAAAAGCATCTGGGTAAGACGTTGCTCTATACTTTATCCTGAGTTGTGTGGTCTCTGTGCGTAAAGCTTTAAATTAGTGCCTGCCATTTACTGTGCCATCGTGTCTGAGTTGTGAGAGAGCTCCTCAGCCTGGTTGCTGGAGGTTTGCGAATCTGGTCGAACTCCTGGAAAGGGGATCTTTGCAAAGTCCCCGCCAGGACTGCCGGCCAGGGTAGCGTGAGAGGCTACCATGCTCCTTCAACGGCTATGGGAACTATTCTGGCCAATTCTGGACAATCTTTCGGCCCCTACGATGATTGGAGGTTTCCCGGATCGAATTCCTGGGTTGGCATCTCCCTTTACCAGATACTTCTTCTTCTATAAAAGTTTGGTAATGTTCAAAATTGCGCCGGTTCAGCCATTAGCATTAGCACTAAAGGTCTCTAGTACGAAGCGGTACGTACTGAGAAATAATGATTCACTGTCGTACACTCTGAAGACGATGTGCACTGACAGTACACATGAATGTGTACTTCCTCAGCCTCCACACGAGTTGTGTACTGGCAGTACACAGTCTGTGCAGTGACAGTACACATTCTCGTCGCAGCTTGTGTACTACCAGTACACAGTTCGTTTGGAGGCTGAGAAGGTACACACTGACGTGTATTGTCAGTACACTGTCAGTACACATCCTCTTCACAGTGTACGGTCACTATAAAGTGAGAGAAACTGATAATGTATGAAGGGGAAATTGTCCATGACTTCAATTTTGTACGATTATTTTTTGTTTTTTGCTCCTTCATTATTTATGGGTTTTTTTTCAGTTATAGTAACGTTTGTATTATATTTTGTTCAGTGTCGTTTTTTGTTGCACAAACTCTCGGTCGAGATGTCTTTCATACACAGTCTCGTCTGCTATTTTGCTTTAAATCGACCTTTTAATGTGCACTCATTTTTTGTGTGCAGTTGTGGTTTTATGTTTAGGGCCGTAGAAAGGGTAGGGCGAGCAAGGCGCCCGCCTAGGGTGCCGCATTCCTGGGGGTGCTGCGCCGAATTCCTGTCAACCGTATAACCGTGGATGTGGGTCTTAAAACACAAATATATTTTGTAATGGACGGCACTGCATACAAATTAAAGAAAAAAGTCTATATAGAGGCCCTGCACTGAACTTGTGTCTTGCTTCTTAAAGCATTACTGTATTCTTAAGTCTCCCACTTCAAACTGTCGGAGATTCGGTCACGTACACACGCATTAGCTGGAATCGAATATGTAAAGCATTCACGTGGATGTTGCGATTGTATCCGAGCTCAGCTAACCGATGAACTGACCAGTAAGCAATCTTCCTAATACAAAGTCTAGTCCAGCCCAAGATTAATGGAACGATAGTATGTAGTTAGGTTGGTCATTCATTAGCTAATTAAGTGACACCAGTGGAAGCACGCATGGAGCCTTTCCTATCGATGGAACTTAAAATGAGTTCCAGTACAAAAACTAGGGATCATTGCAAAAAATTGATCACCCCAATTCACAAATTAAATTGTAGGCATCACTTCTTTAACATCCATGTGGTTCTAGCTTGGAACTCATTGCCGGTAGTCACTGGCAATGCTCCTTCGGTTAGCTCCTTCGGGAAACTTTTAGAGAGAGCCAAACTGCGTCCATTGCTGCTTTGATCAGAATTTTGTTAGTTTAACTCGGCTGGTTATAAGTGGTTAAAGTGGCACTATCACCGATTGAAAGCAGACGAATTCTGACAACATCTAGCGCTATGTAGCACCATCTAGCGTTTGCTAGCACCAAGCGAAGGAATGCATAACGGCATTTCTTTTAACGAAACAAACAAGCCACGACATCCTTAATTATTGAGTGAAAATTTGGTTCATCCTCGTGCACCTGCAAGCAAGCTATAAAGGTTAACAATATCAATGTCACTAGATGGCGCCACGGTATTTTCGTTCGCATTTCAATCGGTGATAGTGCCACTTTAACAGGCCCTCACCACTTATACAGGTCATGCTCTATTTGCATGACAAATGTATTATTATCATATTATTATTATTATTATAAGTGTAATGCAACCTTTTTACAAATAAACGTTCAGTTTTGCCTGGGCATACACGAAATACGTAAGTCCCAAAACGTGCAAACGTAGCTACCAGCTGATTTGTTAAGATCACGGCAAACTAAAACCTATATTTCCATCCGTCGGAAACGATCGAGACAGGCATGAAGACCAGATTTTTGGCAAGGCAAAAATCGCTTAGTCTCGTATTCACTATAACTAGACTTCTTTTTATTGTATCTAAAGCTCTGAGAATGTCTTAAGACTTCTTTTCCATAACGATTGCGAGCGAAAAGTCCAGGGCTGGTTGCTGCATTAATCCACTCGCCATCCACCTCAGCTACGGTTGGAAAATGACGTAACTCTTCTGGTAAAATAACAACGGAGAGGTCTCGCTCACTATACATCTCAATGGTAGCATCTGGCGTCCATATGACAAAAAGTCCTCCGCTTGTTTTACCCAAGTGAGGGGCACTGAGTTCAACCATCTGGAACGCGGATAGCTTGATTTTTCCTATCATCTCTCTCCAGGCTGTGTGATTATCCGACATATAGAGGCAATCACCGTCGATATCTCATGGAATATTGCCTCGTATCTGAACGGCACCCAACACGGAACCATTGTCGAGTTCAAAAGGGATTCTGGTGTCTTTTACCCAACGCAATGCATGCGCGTACTGAGCCAAGAAGCAAGGGGGTAGCAGGTAGGAATGAGAGCTTGAATGCATAAACTTACATGATATTGCACTATCCTCACACGAAAATACATGCTTTAAACCATCTGGTAAGAGAATATGGTTTAATTCCCATTTGCGGCTTAGTGGCATCCACATCTCTTTACTATTCTTGCAGTCTACAGTTGCAAAGTGCTTGGCATCGGGACAACTGAGTGCCAGATGCTGTGTATTTTTTAATCTCAGAAAGAAATCATGGAAAATCAACTCCTTCCCTAAAGAAACATCCAGAGGAATCGACCGTAGAATTTGGGTCTTAGCTACAATAGGTCCGGAAATTAATCACAAACCAAGCAGTCGTCTATGGAGGTGTAGTAACCATCAATGCAATCAAGATTATAATTGTGCATTTCACTCTGGCAGCATCCTGAGTGCCAATGTCCAGTAATATTTCTAGAGGCACCGCTAACTACTTGTATTCGTTTGTTACTGTTGGTGACATTTAATAACCTTTCAATGAGGAACAAATTTGTAAAATGGTATATGTCACGACCTAAAAAGACGTATGAAGTTGAAACGAAAGATATCAATTTAGTCCATATACTACCGTCCGACTGGGATTCTGTGACTTCTAGAGTACGCACTTGTGGGTAACTGAAGAGAGACGAAAGACTGCAATTTGGCGTACTTGCTGCAAACACTGGAACATTTGGATAATATTGATTAATGCCATGCAATGTCCACGACAGATACTGAGAACAACTCTCTTTCTCAGAATTGGAAAGATACAACACAGCATAAACGACTTCTGGAAGCAGTGGTGGGTCAACAGAAAGTGCTGCAACCCGTCTAGTTTCTGGTTGCAACCCATGTGTGTCAGTTGCCTCTTCTGGCCAAGCTGATGGTTTACGGGTTTTCTGCAAGAACTCGTCTTGGGGCCTGTTGCTTTTAAATAACATTGGATCCAAATGATTCATTACCGTTCTAAGATCAGTAAGAACTTTTTCCGATGGTCGTCTTTGACTGTGATGCAATACTTTTATTTCTTGTATTACAGAAAATAATTCAAGGGCCACTTGATGCCAAGTAACATCTTTGTTGTCTGGTGTAGTCCAAAACAATACTGAATCTGGATACAGCAATTTGAACAAAAGTCGCAGCTATTCAGTAGGTACAGACTAGGCCACACAGAGATGTGGCAAGTCTTCGTTGAGGACGAATGGAAATCCTGTAAGCTAGAAGAAAATATAGACTTGTTAGTTCATAGTTTACAACTTAATGCTTGCAGTAATAATGCTTGCAGTAATAATGATTGCAGTAATATAAGAGCTCTAGGTATTTCATAATAATCTCAGCTACTATGATGTGAAACTATTATTCGGTGAGGTTAATTGGACATTTGCTATCACAACTTCAAGGGTTGAAAACTTTGAGAATCAATAATAGTTCAGCCAGTTCTAATACTGGTCCCATCCACAGAAAAAAAAACCATAACCAGCTTATATTTGTGACTGTTCTCATCAGAGTTTACGCCTGGCCATGGTACTGAGTAGTGTTTCGCATGAGACAAGACGAACTGGAATTCCCGGTGGTTCTATGTTGTAGTCTCGGTGGGACGAGTCAAGTCTCGTCGAGGCTGCAGCGTATCTCCATGGGGAATCTCACTTTTTGTTTGGAGAGTGCCAAAGAACTGACTGGAAGATGATGGACGAACTCTGTATTGGAAATGGTATCTGACATGTTCGTATGCCTGCCGACAAACTCTTAGTCAACATCGTTTAGCAGAAAGAGCCATTGGCTTAGCATTAGAACATGTATGCTGTCTGCTGGAACAATCTCAATTGCCAAGTGACACTGGGAATTTTCAGTTTCAGTAGTAGCCTATCTCCACAACTGTAGTTATTCAAGTAGATATGAGATATGAGTTCGTATGAGGTTTTTACTCAGAAACCCGTATGACAAGTTGAGCACCAGAGAGAAAACCTCCAAGTGGATTCCTTCTACGAAACTTTGGTTGTGTATGCTATTACTTGTTGCCAGTACATAAGGGCACGGGAAAATGGCCAACTCTGCCATGGCCATGGCCACTGGGCTACAGATTTTCACGAGCTGAGAATTTGCTTCTTGATGTTCTGTGAAAGGAATTCACAAAGTGACAGAATGCGCATTGCGATGAAGGTGCTGCAGAGAAACACTTCTAAGCCACCACCTTCACGACCTAACCCCTCATGGTTGATTATGATACCGATTCGTTTGATGACTGCTTTTCTGAACTATCTCTTAAGAACAACTGCCCTCCACACCCTCCCCAAGAAACACCCCTTAACCAACCACCGATTCACACCATGTTGTCCAAGGGGAAGACAAAAAGGAACTACAAAAGCAATTACGAAAGATTCGTCTGATGACCGCTCTTCTGAACTATATCTTGAGAACAACTGCCCTCCACACCCTCTCCAAGAACCATCCTCTACCAACCACCGATTAACACCGTCACCATGTCGACCAAGAAGACCAAATGGAGCTACAAAAGCAATTATGAACGAAAGACGTCAAGAACAAGTCAATCAAAAAGAACAGAGTGGACCTATTCTCCAGAAGAGAAAAATCCGGAATACCAAATAAGTTACAATGAACAACAGTTGGTTAATGATATTTCTGTCCTGCCAAAACCACTAAATAACACGTTTATATGCCACCTCCACAGTATGCTATAAAGTCCAAATAAAAGACAATGATTAACCTAACCGTTATCAGGATGATTTATGACAAACAAAAATTTATGGCTATACGGTACACAACACGAGACTGTGACTGATGGTACTTTTAAAATTAACTGGGTACGCATATTCAACGCTTGTAAATATTTAACCGTATCAGGAGATGTTGGATTCCATGTTCGATTGAGACTTATGCGAATGGTTTGTCTGTCTGGGTGCCTGTATGTCTGTCTGTATGTCTGTGTGTTCGCGCTATAGTGTTTGAACGAATTATCGGATTTCTGTCCAATTTTGCACACAGATTCTTTGGCACATTTCTAGGTCTAAGTTCGAAAATGGGTCGAATACGTTCGGGAAATCCTCCACTAGAAACAATCAAAGATTTTTGTTCGCAGCAAACGAACGAGGTTCGTTATTTTTTCTTCAGCCGACTGACGTCATCCATCCACGACCAATTATTGGGAACTATGTATGTAGCCTTCGTTAGCGGCTGATGTCACCTCCAACCGACCAATGACTGGCAACTTACTGAAATTATTCTACAGATCACTGACTTAAGCACGTGGCCCCACTGATGTGCACGTTCCTACATATCAGTCGTGCCGTGTGGCAACGTCGACATCGGATAAATGAAATATTCAAAACGTCAGAACTAAACGGTTTGGAGTTCTCCCGTGTCATAAAACGGCCAAACGGTGCTGAATATTTTTAATGTCGAGTCAGTTCACTACTGGTTTAATTAAAAGTACAGTTTTTAAAATGAAACCGATAGAAGAATCGTATTGGGCTAGTTTTTAAATGAGAGGCGTGCACCGCCAAGAAATCATTTGGGTTTTTGGATTGCATTCTTTAAGGAGGGGTAATTATTCATTGGTGTTAGACAATTAGTAGCCATATCGATTGCTGTATTTGCAAGAGAAACAAATCGACTCTCACTATAATTGGTTTAAACAGGTTTATTTATCTGATGAATTCGGCATAAGCTGCAACTCTACGTGCGCAATTCAGCCACAATCCTCGACGAATACACAACTGCTTTAAAACTAATTTTTAAGTCCATCATACAGTACCTTCCTAAAGCACCGAACAGAACGAACCAAACGCACAACTGTTGGTCGCAGTTCAGCTCATTCCCCACTATATCCGTGTTGATGTGGCTTGCTTACGTCAACCATCGTCAGCGATGAATATGTTTCCGGTACCTCACCCATGCTCAAAAGCAACCACCTCACCGAGATGGTTTGCAATTTGGCATTGCTAACGCCTGGTTACATCCATTAGCCTAGCCTGGTCGAATCAATTAGCCACATCTGGTCACGTTAAAGGTATGACATAACGAGTGCTCTGTTGAGCTAGTTGATTTTGCTGAGCTGTGATTGCAGTTTCGGAAGGTACTAAACGGCTGACGGAACATCACTGCGCACGCGCGACGTCAAGTTTGGAGCCAAACTGTCTCTAACAGTGGTGCGTTCTGTTTGCTCTGTTCGGTAGTTTAGGAAGGTACTGATTGGTTTTGCATCTTTAACCTACATTATATAATTTGGATGGTCATCTATGGAGTGCTTCAGATTCTTCATGGGATAGTTCCAATACGAGAGGTCCAATCCAGTACACAAGATCCTAGATCTGTAACCGGTTATTCTATAGTTCGTAAACAGTTCACGACCTTTGTGAAAATACAAACAGTAAATAAGAAAACGCTGCCGCGACCGTGAGTACATGTGAAAGAGAGCTGAATGCAATATGTGAAGTGGTTAAAGACGTATCCCACTAAGGGCGAGGGGGAGGGGGAGGGGGAGGAAGTATACTAACCTCGGAATTAAATCCACAGGTTTAGCAGGAACCAGTAAATATATACATAATGACTGTCAATGTGCTCTCCAGTTGACAAAGAGTGGTAGAAGACTGGAAGTGCTGCTTGTAGGAACTACACACGGAAATTGAATTTTCTAAGAGATGTTTTGCAGTAGAAAGAAATGGAGATGAATGCGCCAGGCTAAAGGATCGTAGCAGATGGTTTGACTAAACCTACACCAGCTGTTAGGCCACAGAAATTCATAAAGAATTTTTTTGTATTTGTATTAAGACTTGTATTTTTGTACTATGTTTTTTGAACTAACTAAAATTAACATGGGTAATTAACTGAACAAATAATGGATTTGCCGTTTAGAAAAAAAAATTAGAGCTTGTATCCCCACGGCGCTCACAGCTGTGAAGGGGCACAAATTAAAAAGACTTCACTCGAACGAAGCGAACTATAATTTGAACTCCAATTCCAGGGTACAAGGATTGATTTTCCTCATTGGTAATGTCAGAAAGTGAATGTAATTGTTTTTGAATTGTGTCGTGCGCATGCATGCGTGAGTGCAGCACGTTTCTGTGTGTTTAATTTGTGTATTATACAGGCGTTTTTTTTTATCTGTTTCGTTTGTGTTTGTTGATTTACATTTTCAGTCTTTATCTGTTTCATGTCATATGTGTTTTTTGTGTATGCATTTATAATTTGCTAAACTCTCACTCTTTTTTTTGTGAAGGGAGTTTGTTTTGTCTGTGTTTGTCATTTTCTGTTTTAATTCTATTTCGTGTGCGTGATTATGAGTTTTTTTTTTGGCGTTTTGCTGAGGTTTTAGCTCAGTTTCATGTTCGTGTATATGATTGGTTTTTGTGTGTATGGTTTTTAATTTGTGAAATATCCAATCGTTGGCGTGTGCATGGAGGCTAGTATGTCACAATCCTTGTTCCCTGGAATTGGAGTTCAAATTACAGTTCGTTTCATTAGAGTAAACACTAATCCGTTTTCTATTTGTGTACTTTACCAGCTGTGAGTTCCTTTGGGATACGAGCTCTTATGTTTTTCATCTAATTTTTGTTCAGTTATTTTTTTTAGCTTTTTTCACTTCCTTTTTATTGTAATTGGTGTGCAGTCTGGATTACCCATTCTCTGCCCAATTTGTTTGTAAAAAAAACAAAAACATTAGAAATGCATATTTATGTCCATGTTCCATTCATGCGTTGATTACTGGCAGCACACTAGCATGTGTCTAGATTTAATTTACCGTGTGTCTGCTAGATTCATAGTTGATTCCGCATTGCTGCATCAGTTGTAGTAATCGTGGCATGTCAAAGATCCTTGGTTTTCCACTTGATTTTTCTCAGCTAAATTGTATGGGGCAGATAACCCAGTTTTGGTTCGTGCTTCCTATAAAGCAAAGTATAATCGCAGTAAGCAATCGAGGGTTCAAAAGGGTTTTATCGAGCGTTAACCGCACCCGGTCATCTGCCCGACGAAGCCCTAAGGCCCTATGTCTGCAGCACCCGGAATGGATTCCCAGGAGGTCACCCACCCAAGTACCAATCGGGGCCAATGCTGCTTAACTTCGGGGGAAACAATCAAGGGAAACAATTTAGAAACAATTCAACTGGCTTTCCTGAAGCCCGCATTGAAGAGCTAAATAACTAAACAAAAAACGGATTCGCCGATTAGAAAAAAAGTATTGAAAGCTCCTATCCCCATGGAGCTCACAGTTGTGAGGGCACCAAATAAAGTCTTCGTAAAATTTGGCTTCAGCCGTTTTAAATTTAAAAAGTAGGGGGGAGGCGGGAGAGAGAATAAGAATAAGGGCTTTCCCCTTACAATTTTTCCTTCTCCCTCTTTCGTCCCTTCTCCTGTTATCCTATCGCATATTCTTCTCCCCACCAACCAAAACTTTTTTTGTTTGCCTTTTGTCATACTAAAGGGTAAAGGGTTTAACGAGCGTTAACCACTCCTGGTCATCTGCCCGAAGCCCTAAGGCCCTATGTCTGCAACAGCCAGAACAATAGTTTTATTTTTTATGGGACTATTTTGCTGGCCAACTAACTTTTTTTTCTGTTTCAGATTGTTATCTAGACACACGCTAGTTTGTCGCGCCAAATTAGGCAACAATCATCACAACAAACATCACATCAAATCAATTGTTGAGGTTGTAAACCATTGTAGCGCGACGCCATAGCGTCAGTGTCTTATATCCTAAAGCAGAGTTGGGCACATTTCAGGTACTTGGATAAAAATAATAATGCGGTACAAAAGCTTAAATTGTGTTGAAATCAAGAGCAATGATCGGCCCACCTGACAAAAAATAACTCGTGTAGGAATGCCAGCTAAGCTCCTTTCAATATAAAATCTGACCCTCAATAACGTTGCAAATGTGTAACTAGCTACTAGCTAGCTAATTCTAGTCCGCTCATTCCCATGTTAATTTCCATAGGGTGATTATTCATCGATTACCGAGATACCGAGATACCGAGATAACGGGAAGGCTTCCAGCCATGAAATTGGACGAATGGCTGCAGTACGATACGAACTGCGTACCTTTCATGGTTTGGAGCCTAGGGGTGTAACGGGGATAGCATGGGAGGGCGCGTAATTACGAAACTATTGTTGTAACAATTGTTAGTATTGTCGGCATCGTCTCTCATTGGGCGGCCGAAGTTCGGACCAAAACTGGTAAAAGGGGCCGCCGAGTTCCGAATGGTTCGGCCCTTCAAAGGAGTGATATCAACACACCAAAACATTCGTCAACTTAATCGCACCGAATAATACTTTAGACGTTAAACGAATACTTGAACATTGCTACCGAAAGTAGCAATATTCTAGTTTTCATTTAACCTTCGAACTATTAAGCGGCGCAATTAACTTGGCGAATGTTTGGTGTGCTGATATCACTCTTTTGAAGGGCCAAACCATTCCGAACTTGGCGGCCCCTTTTACCAGTTTTGGTTTTTGATATGATAATAGGTAATCAGTCAAGGAATCATTTCGTTTGTTAGCCCTGCTGCTGGCTTCCTGGTTATTCCATTTGGTGTGATGGAGTGTGCACGAGCACATCGAAAAATGACCTGCTGTACCTATTTAAACATTTTTAGTTGTTTTTAATATAATAATTTATTTCACCACTTTGAGGCGAAGGACTTCGGAACGGTGGTGAGCCACTAACACCGAGCCTAAAAAGAGTCAGATCGAATGCAACTAGGTTAGTGAGAGCAGGGGTAGCATAAATATAAGAGGACGTGTATATAATGCGCTCCTGGTGAGAGCCTTAAAAGGGGCAGACGATTTTCAATTGTTAATCTAACTGATTACAAATCCCTGCACTGTGGTCTGGTTTATGGTAAGTGGGCTAAGGGCGTTCCAAACAGGGACCACGCATACCGACTAGAAATGTTTGCGACAATCCATGTGGGACCTCCCGAGCAACAAGCTTCCAATTGTGTCCTCTAGTTTGTGGTTTACCTATACCCAGGAAAAACAAAGAGGGGGGAGGGGGGGGGGGGGGAAGATGACCATGAGTTCGCGAAGAATCATGTACGTAAGAATTAAGTCGAATCTAATTCCCTGAAGTTCGAGTAATTCCAAACCAGTGCTCTCTCTAGGCGCTGTCTGTATGGTAATTCTCTAATTTTACAGCAAAGTTTCTTTAAACTGATGAATTTGTATTTCTATGCGTGTCAAGGCAAGACGTTCTCTTTTAATTATTCTGATTCTCGTAAATCGCCATCAAAATGAACATGTTAATTTTATTAATGCATACTGACATAAGTGATATCGATGGAATGAAGCAAATAGTTGTGTCTCTTAAGAAAGTAAAACTACGGGCCCCTGCACACACCGGCGACCATACTGTGCGACCAGGTCGCTGCGGCCAACGAGAATGCTTGCGCTATATTCAGAAACATGCACTTGGCAGCCGCGGCCAGACAGTCGTGCTGGCCACTGGGATCTCGGGCGGCATGCAGGCGACCACAGGGCGACCTTACTTGCTCCTTGTTCATTTTTCACCACGTGACCGAGAATTATAAAGGGAAAACGGACGTGGCTGCGCAGCACGTTGCCATGTTTTTTGGCCGCGACCACTGGCCACGCGACCTGGCCGCCTAGTGCACGGGTGGCCTAAGGCACATTAAAAGCAATATTTCCGTCTGTTGGGAAACGGTCCAAGCAAGCGTGGTGGTTAAGTCTCTGACAAGGAAGAAATCTCCCGGGCTCGTAGTTACTGATACTGGATTTGCGTTTGTGGTGTTTATAACTTTGAGAGTGTCTCAAAATTTCTTTTTTGTAGCGGTTTCGAGCGTAGAGTCCAGGACTAGTAGGAGCATTGATCCATTCACCATTCACCTCAGCTAAGGTGGAAAAGTCGCATAACTCATCAGGTAGTAACACAGTTGAAAGGTTCTCGCCATACATCTCAATTGTGGCATCTGGAGTCCATACAACAAAAAGACCTCCCATCATTTTGAGCTTCGTAGAGTCAAAGTATGGCGCATAGTGTTCAACAACTTGTAAACCGGCTTGCTCTAATAATCCTTTCACACCCTGCCAATGTGAGTGATTGTCCAACGGGTATATTGTGTCGCCATCGATATCCCAAGGGATGCTGCCTTGCATCTTAACAGTACCTAAGGCAGATCCACTGTGGATTTCAAATGGAATACCCGTATTTCTCAATGATGTCAGCGCGCGGACATATTGGGCCAAGCAGCATGGAGGAAGAAGGAATGAACGAGATGTTGAATCCATGAACTTACATGAAATGTCGCTTTCCCCACAGGAAAATGTATGCATTACACCACCTGGGAGTACAACGAGGTTTATTTCCCACTTGCGAATCAACGGCAACCAAATTTCCTTGTGTCTTGTTGTCCTTGTGTCTACAGTGGCGAAATTCATGGAATCTGGGCAACTAAGACTCAACTGGCGAGCGATTTTTAAACGTAAAAAGAAATCATGGAAGAGCATTTCTGCTGGTAACGATGTATCAAAAGGAATTTCTTGAAAGACAGATGTCTTGGCAACAAATGGTCCTGAAAGATAATCACAAACCATGCAGTCATTCTGGGAAACATAGTATCCATCAACATATTCGAGGATATAGTTGTGCATATCAGTCTGTAAACATCTCGTGTGCCAGTGGCCAGTCCAGTTCCTGTAAGCACCACCTGCTATTTGTATTCGTCGATCGCTGCTTAGGACAGTTATGAGCCTCTCGACAAGGGACAAATTTGTAAAATGGAAAACGTCGCGGCCCAAATAGATGTAAGGGGTTAATACGTAAGAAATCAGCTTTCCCCACACAACGGCAGCTGGTTCTTCGACAGAGACTGATACAAGACGTACACTTTTTAAACTATCAAAATGCAGTGCCTCACAATTTGGCGCATTTGCAACATAAATGGGGACATTTGGGTAATATTCATTAATACCGTTAAGAACCCATGCCAAGTCCTGAGGACAAGTTTGGTTTAACCGGAAGGATGGATAAAGAACAACAGAAAGCAATTCATGTACGGGCGGTTCCACTGAACAAGATTTTTCATCTGGTAATTCACTGTATTTCTGCGGGCATCTTACTGGCACGTTATGTATGGTGTCTTCTGATAGTGTGTCACTTGCAAATAAAGTTGGATCCAATTTCTCCATTATTCTTTTAAGATCATCCAAGAGGTCTTTAGAGGGTGGAATTCCATCAATGCGCAAAGATTTTAACTTTTGCGTGACAGAAGCTAACTGAAGAGCAATGCCACTCCAAATTTCACTATTGCTCTGGTCACCAGAAGTATCCCCGGTGGAAGAGGCGTATGATTGAAAGTTGAAGTTTACCACGTGGTAACTGGCGAACAAAACGATGCCGCAAATCACTAAGCAACAAAAGGTTGCAAAACGACCCAATTTTCTTGAACATTGCTGGAGTATTCTGCAAGCTGTAAGAAAAAAATACAGATTAATTTGGGTCCAATTATAGTTGTGTTATTTAATATTAAAGAATATTATGTATTTATTTAATATTACGTTAACTATACGCAAAAAAAAAAAAAATAGTGAGAGTGAGCACTTTTCTATCAATGTGTAGTCATCTCAGGAAACCCTGTCCATAAGGAAACCCTTCAGATAGACTTGTGAGAATTTCAGGGTGACATCCGGTCAAAAAAATCAATTGCGACCAGTAGTCAGTCTGGAATTCTCTCGAATCTGTTCGAATTCTCTCGTCTTGCCTCAATTTTACAACATTTGTAATCAGAAACATTAGAAAACGCCTGCTCCCTCCTACCTTCAACTTTATTGTATAGAGCAGTGACATTTGCCGCCATATTGGCAGCAGTATGGGTTTTGGAGGGCATAACTACAAGGTGCACTACATAAAAATGGAGGGAAAAACAACGGAAGAGCGGATTTCTTAGGCTTAAAATAACGTTGTTTTCTCCTACAACAAAAATCGCGCGTTTTAGATCTAAGAAATCACTCTTCATAGCATCGGCTTCAGTATGACGCCCTTCTGTTTCTCTGTGAAGTGCCCCTTGCAGCTAACCCATTAAGGCTCCAGCATAGAGTTATATACAATAAGACTACGTCGTGTCACTGCTCTATACCTTGTAAATTAGAACTCGAAAGTAATGGAGTGTCGCTCCTTACTCAATCATAATAACACCATGTCCTTTTTGTTTAATTGCTTATTTGTTCTTACACATGTGCAATTTTTTTCTTGTACACGTTGTGTTTTGCTGCGCAGCCTTTACGACAATGCAGCACATTGATAAATAGAGGTGGACCACGATAAGAACGAATGGTGGAGTCCAACTCTGAGCCACATTTAGGGAGGGAAGGTGGAAGGCCTATGGTAATGCCACAAGCAATACACCTTTTTCCTCACCAGCTTTCTAATTGAAATAGCCACATTGTTGCCTCGACATTGTTGCACGGATTTGTTGTTTATGAACCTTTCCAGCCCTAGTGTGTCGAAGATGTCCTTGTGTTCTGCGCGTTCCTGTCAGTTGCCTGTCAGCGGCTGGATTCGATGACTGTTCGTTGTGCAGGAGCTATTAAAGACGGAGTGGAGGTGTGGTGATGAGCAGCTCTTCCAGTATTATGGTGTCTTGTGTTGGAACTCGAAGTTTTGCTTGGAGTGGCTATTTTGTCTTGTTCTGAGTAGATGTGTAGTTAAGCAGTTAATTTACAATTTGTATCCGGGCGCATGACTGAGGGTCGGGGCTCGGTAATAAACAAAGTTTGAATTTGGAGTGATTTACGGATTGTACTTTTGTTCACCTACGATTAGTGCAAAACGGTCCTCATCATGGTGTTAGGGTTATAGTTTTCTGTAGATGGGGTATGTGGCTTCGGGCCAGGGCCCCTTTAAATAAAAATTCCATTCCATTTCATTCCAACGCCCGCATAGTGCTCAATAAAATAAAATGAAATAAAATAAACGGCAAGTCTTAAAAGGACATTCCTCTCACGCGCCATTTTTCTCGATCTTCCACATCAAGTCCGGCCCAAAAGTTTTATTTCCTTACCGTTAGTCAATCCCTAGCTGAAAACCCGTTTTAAAATGTGGCGTCTACGAGATTTTCTGTTGAGTATTTGGGCATTTTATTTACACAGGGATGCACGTATATGATGCTTTGCACGCTTACAATAATCATGACGTTTCATCTCTGTGTGTGCATATACTAAATTTCTAATAATTACCGTGAAATCAAAAATCTAAAAGACTATAATGAGGTAAAAATTAAAATTAATTATTCCAATAGATCGCCGAAGCAAAATTGTATGACGCTAGCCTAGAAAATTATAAATTGTGATGTTAAAATATGAGAATCATTACGGTTTGTGACGACACAACCTTTAACTTGATGCTGTTTCGTGCAGTATTACCAAAGCCAACCGATAAAGCAGCTACGTTTCTCGCTGCGAGGAACGCAGCTGCTACCCCAGCCGACCTTGTTGCTGGTAAATGCGATCTGCGCGCAGCTGTTATAAGGCAGGCCGGGAGTCCCTTTAAAAGCCATGCACGAATGACAGTTATTTTTCACATGGTACGGGTGAGGAGGGCCTGAACGGCAAATGCCCGTGTGTGAGGTAGTGCGTCTGTTAGCCCGGCTCTTTAGAAAAAAATATATTGGGAGGGGAGGGGGGGGGGGACAATAAGTCTGTTACCATTAAACTTATCATCACCCATTAAATGAACCTACAAGGTAAGATTTTTTGGTTGGATAGGAGGAAAGGAGGAGGGGAGAGGGCACGTAGAGGATAGGAGGAAAAGGGGAGTACTGCCTGTCGTGTTGAACATGTGGGCCACACCAACCGTAAACTGGAAAATAACCACGGGCGAAGCCGAGTACAACTATACTAGCGTATTATAAATAATAACAAGGATAAAGATAAAGAACAAAATACAACAGCAATTTTAAACATTGCTACAACACTGTTGTCATTTCACGCTATTTCCAAAGTATGCTATTTTCGTACAAAGAACAGCTTTTGGTACTGATCAGACGAAGGTAGATTAACTAGCTGCTCGCAGCGAGAATTCAAAATCCAACATGGTGAGCATTTTGGGGTTATCGAATTGAAAGCAAACCATCTAATGCTAGCATTCAAAAATCCGTCCGTGATCGTCTTGTAATGCAATAAAAATTGTTTTCATGTTGTCATAAATCGACGCTGTCATGCCGTACTCATCGTATTTCGTGTCGCGAGGCACGAGAAGAGGATAGGCATCCGCGTCATTGCCATGGTTACTACGTATAACGTATCGACAACTCGAAAGCTGCAATCTCTGGTAAAGGCGCGAAACAGCCAGCAGATTTAGTATTAACTATACGTAAAAATTAGTGAGGGAGAAGATTTTGTGGCCCAAATGCGCCCTAAATTACATCACCCAGTATGAGTTTCAAAGGTACGTACCTGTTTTTTTCATTTTTTTTTCAGCACATTTTAGGCCGTAAGCATCTTGTTCTTCTCGTACGCTTTCGGTTTTGGAACCACCTTTTTAAAACCCGCTACCATAAAACATATTGTTCCGTTATCCGTTAATATTACAAATACATTAGTCAGAATAAACCTACTGCTTCAAAACAGCAAGCTTGAGCTTAAAAGTTGTGTTTTTCCATCATCGCGGCATGAATTCAGATACGTCAAACTAGAACTTTAAGTGCGAAATATTCAAACGGAAGAAAAATAGAGACGTATTTTTCCGCGTGGTATGGTTGCTACCGACATTCACGCGCAAACTTACTGGGCTGAGATAGCATTCACCTTCTGCTGGCGTGTACTATAAGGTGATCGATAAAAGCCGTAAAATCATTCGATAAGATCTAATCGCTATCGCTGCTGTTCAAACATGCCACCATTTGTATTTCCGTTTCGTAAATGGAAAAGTTCTATAGTCTTGATGAAGGTTCGGGTAAATGAAAGGCGTCGTTAAGGTTATTCCCATTGGTCGCTGAATAGTATTAATGCAAAAAATTACTATTCAGGACGTAGCATAAGGATGCATTAAAAATCCTTAAAATCAGTGAAACAAGAAAGAAAACATGTAAGCCATGGTATAGACCAATTATAAACAACGCTTACTTCCTGGTGATCGTTTCGGCTCGTTTTTGATATCACAGACGTTCAATGGCTGAACTTGGCAGGTCTTTTTGCGTAGTACAATTTATTGTTTTTGGTTTAGTTTGTATTTCTACTTGGATAGCATGTTAACTACAAATTTTAGATGGTTTTTTTTAATCCAATATGTCGTGAAACATGTTTTAAACTTAAATCGTGGGGGGGGGGGGGGAGGCAATAATTTTTTTTTTATTAAAACTATATCAACAAAACACATTTTTCAATAAAATCTGTTGTTATTATTTCAACTACCGTGGTTCCGCGCGTCCCGACATATGCGTCCACTGGGACGTAACCGTCACTCGCCATGCCATGCGCAAAGCTAGGAAATAGGTGACGGTTTTTATAGTTGTGGAAGGTTGGAAAATTTATTTGGGGACTAGCTGTTAAAAGGGCATTTTTCTCGATCCTCCACATCAACGGCTAAAAATCCGTTTTAAAATGTGGCGTCTAGGAGATTTTCTGTTGAATATTGGTAACTTTATTTATGATCCTTTGCGCGCCTACAATAACCATGACGTTTCATTGTTTCTGGTTGTGACGACACAGTTTTTGTGTCAATGCTGTCACGTGACCCGCAATTCGTCTACTAGGCCAGACGTCTAACACATCGTTCACGTGATCACGAGAAGACGAGGGCGGAAGTGACGTTGTAGTATTACTACGCCAAATTTCGCAACGGCAGCGCGCGGACACGTGACTTCGCGTGGCTGTTATAAGGCAGTCTGGATGTTGCTTTAAGACCGTTATGAAGACGGGCAAATTCTAGAACTGAAGTTGTTTATTATTTACTGAATGAAGTGGACTTGTGTATTACAGTACGTAGACATGAATGTTACTCCCCCCCCCCCCCAACCACTAACAACAACCCGCACCTATGTTGTTTTTTTCTAACACTAGATCTATCTTTTATGGAATCCCGGGTTAGATTTCCATATAATTTTTGGTAGTTTCTTTCGGAAAGAAAAAAGATTTTTTTTCCCCTTTTAAACGTTAATCGCCCCGTATTTTTTTTTTCATTGTGGGTTCCATTTTTTTTACGTCGGTAAGTTACACGTCGAATTAAAAGGACATACCTTCTCACTATATTCGAGCATCCTGCGCTAAATAGCCTTTGCAAACATTTACGTAGGTTCGAGTGAACGTAGCAAAACCGTTTTTCACGAAGGGTAAAAATAGGAAAATGAATGCCTTTACAACATTTACACGCGTCTGAAGTAATATTGTAAAACTGAGCCACACAGGAAAGTCAACCAGAAGGAATGTACCTTTAATGCACGAACAAAGGCATAAAACTGATAAAAAAAAAAAAAGACATGCACACAAAAAATAAGGCCCCAGAATGCAACGCTGCAACATGTAACAATGGGGCAAGAATAGGTGAGGTGCACAACATCGGATGTAGCTACTCGAACAAGTTGCAACGATAAGTGTAGGTAAAGTATAGGATAAGTATAGGTTAAGTTTTAGAATGGAGAGTGTAGCGTGTGGTCTCGTAGTCTCCGGTAAGAGAAATAAATAAATAAATAAATAGATGTAACGATGCTCGGGCACGGGGAAAGTAACATTGTCGTGGTGAGTTAGCAATGTCGTGTTGTAGACTTCCTTTGTAGTGCGAGTTGGTGGTGTTGGTCATGGTGTACTTTACTTAAGGTGGGCGCAAGACCTAGGGCCGAGGCCCCAATAAATACACGTTATACCGTCAATGTCGGCCACATATAGGTTGTCGAGAACCAAAATGAAATGTTCTTGGTTTTCGCTTAAATCTTTCAGTTTTAAACCGCAGGGTGCGAAGTCTAGAATTTCGAGGCCAGCCGACATGACTGAATGACTTATTTACTTCTTCAATGCGGGTTTCCGGAAGCAAGTTGAATTGTTTCCGCGATTGTTAGCTATAATGCTGCATCTTCTTGCAACAATGCAGAATCAACTACCCATCGATCTGACAAAGTAACTCTAGACACACGCTAGTAGGTTGCCATCAAATAAAAAACATGGGACAAAGCTTGGGCGGAGTCTGAAAAGAAATAAGCATTTCTAATGCTCCATTTTTTCGCAAACAAAATTGGCTGGACAGTGGACATACCAGACACATGATAGACCAGTCTGTAGCAATTACAACAAAACTGAAGCGAAAAAAGCCAACAAATTAAATGAACAAAAAACGGCTTCGCCGTTTAGAAGAAAGCATTAGAGCTCGCATCCCATACTCACAGCTGTAAAGGTACACGAATAAAAACGGATTAGAGTTCACTCGAACGCAACGAACTATAATTTGAACTCCAATTCCAGGGAACAAGGCTTGTGACTTGCCAGCCTCCATGCACACACATTCATATATACATCACTAATCAAACAAACTTCACACAAATAAAATAAACACACAAAATACGCACGCACATGAACCAGAACGAAAATCTAAAACACATACAAAACAGACACCGTAAACAACAAAACGCCTACAAAAGATGAAAAATACACAAACCCCGGCAAAAAAACTGCCATAGTTAGGTGTATGCTTGTTTCACAAATTATAAATCCACACAAAATACACATATAGCCACTCATAGGAAACACACTTAAAATATAAAACAACAAACCCAGACAAATATTAAAAAAAAAAGTCTGAATAACACGCAAATTAAGTGCCCACAAACATTATATTTTCCAAACACAAACTGCGTTCACTTTCTGACATAACCACTAAGTAAAACAGTCCTTGTTCCATGGAATTGGAGTTCAAATTATAGTTCGTTGCGTTCGAGTGAACTCTAATCCGTTTTTATTCATGTACCTTTACAGCTGTGAATATGGGATACTAGCTCTAATGCGTTTTTCTAACCGGCGAAGCCGTTTTTTGTTCATTTAATCTACATATATGTATAATACGGAGCAGGCGGCCAAGTCACCGGCCACGCCATTCCGTCGTACAATCAAGTACCCCACCCTGTAGTGCCATCTGTTGACGGGATTCGCCTTCAAATTCGGGTTGGAACACTTTTCCCAAATAGATGGCGCCACTTACCAAACCTGCCATGTCACCGTCTATTGACAGCCTTGGACTACAAGTTCGGGTTATAACACTTTTTCCAAAGTATTCGAAGAGATGGCCTCGCGCCGGATTCCAACGAACGATAGCAGCAGATGAACGATCACGACTAAGTAAGCGGTGATGTGGTAGCCTGATGAAGACAGTCGTTGCCCCTCCAATTCCAGAAAAACCTGACTGTCGAAAATTTGCAAGTATATTGGAACGGTAAATATCCTTTACTTTGAAATCTAAGTGTACAAAACGTCAACATGTCTAAGAGTGTAAATAACTCCTACTTGTTTTAACCTTTCAGCTATTGTCACTGGTTAGTTTTTAGGTGCCTTGGTGACAGCCCTACTGTCCCCGCTAAATCCGTTGCCCGTAACATAACCGCAATTGGTTACTCCTTTCAGTCCTGAAGCCTGAGGCTGTTCACTAGAGTTGCACGCACACTACTACAAAGGGGACGACCTAGACGCTTCCCTTGACGTCACATACATCCCAACGTGCTGAAGGGCCACATGTCAGGAATAAACCAATCGGAGCACGCGAGCAGAACTGCGTGGTTGAATACTTTCAGTCACTTGAACCACTCGTTATTTTCATCAAACAATATTATTTGCACATCAATTTTAATGACGATGATATTGAATTATTAAAATAATTTGAAAATTCCGAAATGGTTTTTACTCTGAAAACTCATGACGCTTATGACTCCACACAAATAACGTTTACCGCAAGTTACAGGGGTTAATGGCCACCACCCCTTCATTTTTTTATTTCATGATTTGGCCTAGACCCATGTTAATGCCTCCCCCCCTCCTCCCGCTAAAATTAACAAAATTGTAAAATCGTTATATTTAATTATTTATGTAAAGAAGAACCTTGTTTGAACAAACTTTAGAACAAAACCCTTTTTGGACAGAACAATTTGCAGATGTCCGTTTGGTTGCAGTTCAAATACACATTAAAAATTAATTTGTTTAGAATGAACAGAAAAAAGTTTACAACGAACCAATTTTGGTGGTTGGAAACCTAACACATACCTAAAATGTCAACTTTAATGATATAACGCTGAAAAACTTTTTTGCAGTCCCAAATTCCATTGTTTACATGTTTTCATTGCCACCAGCAGCATCAATCGTAAACTTTCTGTTTGCATTAACTACTTCTGGTAGCATTCAAAAACCTAATCTTAGTGGTCTGGTTCACCAAAATCAAACCGGAAGTGGCCTGTGACAAACAAGATGGTGGAGATAGCAACGAACAGCTTACAATGAACTGCTACGATGTTTTTAAAGATACATAACTAATTTTGATCCATATGTTAAATTTTTAATTAAAGGTGACCTTTTTCTTACATTTATATACACTGATTGGGTATTACCTTGAATATGGCAATAAAAAGAAAAGAAACTCCTAAACAAAGGTAGGCAGTATGATCATTTCCTAAAAGCAAGGCTAATTTTAAGTTATTTTAAGTCATACGTTAATGTTGCAAATTTTAATAAAAGTGACCTTTTCTTCCATTACATACATTTACCAGTCTTAGGAAACTAGAATCCTAAGACTGGTAAATAACACCACACTGAGCTCAAAACACTCTTCATTTCAGTTTTGGTATTTTTCCTGAAAATAAAGTATTTTTCGACTAGTTTTTCGTGATTTCTTAATTCTTTTTAAGAATCGTGTTAGCACCCATCCCCTTAAAATTCACAAAAATGTGTAAACGCCCAACTCGGTGATTTACGGTAGTTTCAAAACGAAAATATCACCATCACTATATTCTGCGAATTTTCGATATCATCAGATTCACATGAATTAAATAAATAAAATATACATGTTACAAAAAAACTAATCCAATCGGGATTATACCTGCGTTTTAAAGCAACAATTTCCATATACACATGCACTATCTCAGAAACCATAAGTATATACACAATACAGTTAAAGGGTTAAAGGGGTTAACGAGTGTTAACCACTCCTGGTCATCTGCCCGAAACCCTAAGGCCCTATGTTAACAATACAGTTAAACCCCGTTCTAACAATACCTCTTACAACAATAACCCTATTATAACAATGCTGTTTTTGAGGCTCTTCAAGCAACAATGCATCCAAAACTGATTGTTTATAACGATAAACCTGATATCACATTCTGTTTCCAAACTCCCATGAGCTATCGTTGTAAAGAGGTTTCACTGCATTACAAACAAAAACGTCAAGTGTGTCGTAAAAAAGGAGTTATATGATTAAATTTTCACTTGTTAAAACGTACACGTATAAAAATTGATGATTTTTAATTAAAATAATCAAATGTACAATTGAGAAAATTGTATCTGTTTAAGTGCTGTTGTGCTTTACGTTTTAAATATACGACTCGTAAAGCACAACAGCACTTAAACAGATGCAATTTTCTCAATTGTACATTTGATTATTTCAAATAAAATCATCAATTTTTATCCGTGTACATTTTAACAAGTGAAAATTGAATCATGTAACTCCTTTTTTACGGCACACTTGACGTTTTTGTTTGTAATCCGTGTACCTTTTTAACGTCTATGGCGTCGCGCTATAAAGGTTTATGCATGCGGTCGATTGTTGCTGGCCACTTTGAAACAATTGAAGTCAGCTCTGAAAGACTGCATCTGCGAAAAATGCAATTCTATCGTTTTTAGCTGCCAATTTCGAGGCGCCTCGAAATTAACAACGCAGCTTAGTTTGGTTTAAAAATATATGCGTTTAGTTGAAACACCGATTCTTTCATTTTACGTTCAGCAATCATCTTTTTAGCAAAGACATAACACGTGCACGAAGAATGAATCTGGAGTTTGCCGAGTGGCATTGTTCCCTAAATACAATGGTTAAAACAATGTAAAACAATAAAAATGATCATTTAGTGTCCCGTAACTCCGAAATGGATCGACCAATCGAAAAAGTGGTCCCTGCAAGTTGAAGCCCAGGAAAATTTCTGGCTCAGATCATGTTTCAGATTTTAGGTAGGTGCAGTAGTTTTTTCTGAAACCGTGTCAGCCAAGAAGAACAAGAACAACAAGTGAACAGTATTCAAATTTACGTGTTGCTTCCTACGTTTACTCTTGCACGGAATTGCATAAAAGTTGGTGTAAAGTTTGGAAAAGTTGCTATCTACTATCTGGCCAAGTTTGGTCGAAATATATTGAATAGAAACGGAGAAATTAATAGTTTTAGTTTTGCTGGAGAGAGGACTTTAATCATATATATACACGGCGATATGATTTCAGCAAATTTTCAACAGCTCTGAAGAAAAATCAATGTAAAATTGTCTTCCTACTGTCTTCACCGGGATTAAAAGTCTGTGTTTTAATCTGTGTTTACATCATGCACGCTCTTGTTACTATTTAAATCTTCCCCGCTCTCGCAGCCTCCGGTACTTGTCAGACATCCAGAGCATCGGAAATTTGGTCGTGCTTGCAGGCCACTGCTCACTAAATATTTAACGGCTGGTGTTGAGGGTAGTTGAATATTCATCAAATTTGTTCCCATTGTTTCATAGTCAACAACGGCCATTGATGGCGTCGATCTCTGACCGAGTTTAAGTGCCATTGTTTTTTTCCCAATCGTGTTCAGTGTCCATGTGATGTCATTTTCCATTTCTCCTCCTCGAGTATCAGCCAACAATTTTGATGAATATTCAGCCGCCCTCAACACCAACCGTTAAATATTTAGTGGGCAGTGGCCTGAATTTCCGATGGTCTGGACGTTCTGACAAGTACCGGATGCTACGAGGGAGGAAAGATTTAAATAGTGACAAGAGCATACGTAATGTACACCCAGATAAAAACACAAGACTTTTAAGCTTGAGGAGCACAGTAGGAAGAAAACTTTACATCGTTTTTTTCTTCAGAGCTGTTGAAAATTTGCTGAATAGATATATTTCTAGTTTCTGAGACTGTGCCTGTGAATAGAAATTTTACAACCAGGAATTTTTTTTTGTTTTGTTTGTTTGCGTGCAAAGTATTAGTAGATAGTACGGATACTTTGCGCATCGGTATCAGTTTTAAAAAATATGGTACCAAACTAACTTATGTTTGCACGGAGAATTATTCTTTCGAGAAATATTTTATTGGAACTTGTAATGCAAGTGTAACCTTAAACGTTTAAACGTATAAAAATGGTTAAGTTCCACAGCAGGTCAAACGGTCGGGGCTCAAAAACTGGCCGTGTAAACTTGTTGAAATCTTTAACCAGTGTCGCATTAAAATGCGACTCTATAAGAAAGATTTTCATTCCATGTGGCAGAAACTGGCAAACAACAATCTTAAACAACCTAAGCATTTTTTTCTTTTGTTCTTGTTTTTGTATTGAATATAGGTCACTTCTCTAGATATCTAATAAAGGTATTTTTATGTAGAACACCAAGTAGAAACGGGTTCAAGACTGTTCACAAACCTTTTATCACAATTTATTTTACAATAATATTTGCTGTCAAGAATAGGTATTTGTTGATTGGCTTCCCAGGTTCATTTCTCATGACGCACATTCATACTTCGGTTTATAAAGTCCACCGGTTGCTGAATCAGGCACCACATAGTTAATTAGCACACCACAAACATCCGTCCATTTGAAGATTACGTGTTGCTTAAAAACTAGAGTACCCAGAAATACAGGAAGAACACACACACAACAATACATCCAGCAGCTGCCTTGGCATACATGGAGCGCAGATTCAAGTACCGTGCATCTTTCTTGTATTTTTGCGAAAGCATGGATAGATTACTAGCTTTGGTATCCAATTCTGAAATGATTGAAAAATGAAAGCCTTAGAAATGAGTAATACGCAAATCCTAAAGCACAATAATTTGAAATAGAAAAACCGAGCAGCATAAATAAATGCATGCAATATAAAAGGTAATACAGCAGTACGCCAAACAACTAAAACACGCGTAACAAACAACGAAGTCAGTAAGCCACCTTTATCTCTTTACTTTTTATTAGTGATGTGACTCGTAAATGCCAAAATGCTTCGCACGACCTTGAGAGTTTACTTCAGAATTTAAATTTTCATTAAAATTTTCATACTACTACGCACAATCTCAACTCAAAAAATACAATCACCGTATTTTTGCAGATTTTCGACAGCTTTGAGTTAAATATTAATTCCTGCCGTCTTCGTCAGGCCTACTAAAAAGTGTGTTTCTTCGGTTTACATCACGCTGTACTAAGTTGTCCGTGTTTTGATTTTGCTGTCATTGTAGCTTTAACGACAGCAAAATCAAAACACGGACAACATAGAACAGCGTGATGTAAACCGAAGAAACAGACTTTTTAGTAGGCCTCACGAAGACAGCAGAAACTAATATTGAATTCAAAGCTGTCAAAAATTTGCAAAAATATGGTGATTGTATTTTTCGAGTTGAGATTGTGCGTAGTTGTATTGAAAATTTAAATTGTAATGCGACTCGGATTTGAAATGGCAAACCAGTCCATTTCCAAATCGCTTCCATACTACACTTATCCACACATGGTTTGCAAGCTTTCACCGAGGTTGTTATTTCTGCTGATGGTGAAAATAAGTCACCTGCAACTCCATGTGTTTCTGTTAGCACGAGGTAAATGCAAATTTAAATATTGAAAATCACTTAGGCCATGAGTGTATAAATCGGGATATGTATGGTCTCTTGTAATTTGCGGTTCTAGTTGAAGGCCAGATCAGTAGATAATTTGAACCAATTGAAATTGACCAATTGAAAAAGCATGGAAATTGCAGAAAGTTAAAATTTTCGCACAAACTCCAAAATACTAGCAGAATTTAGTGGATTTGGTACAGTGTTAGGGCCATTTTTTTTAACATTTAGAAGGTACTGAAAGCTGATGTAGACCTAAATATAAAGTTTTCTGTCAATTCCGGAATGTTAAAATTTTACACAAACTATTGTTAACAAGCCGACCATTTTTTGTACGGCAAGAAAGTATGTGTTTTTGAATTGGCACCCAAAAATATGCATTCACGCCCCCCGCCCCCCCCCAGCATAAGTTACGTTTAAATTTTCGTTCCCACCCATGGAATATTGTTACTAATGATCGTAGTCAATTGTTGTCGCTGTACGTACGCATACGTCATGGTGCGGAATGGGTTAACTATTCTTCCAAGTAGCACTGGATGTTGCCAACAAATAAACAACAACCAAAGTTTACATTACTTATGGTAAACAAAACTTACGAAAAATGGCGCATACCTGATATTGCAGAACCCCTTTGCAGAACATCATCAATGTTCTGAACCATGATTCGTTGCACATCTTGAAGCTCATTGTTCAACGTTGATAAATTCCTTCGGGCTCGAGAATCCACAAAAGACTTTTTTGCTTTTTGGATGTATGTGTCTGTAAGTAGTAATAAAACAAAAACAAAACGTCTTTAAGACGTGTTTATAAAATGGCAAACAAAAATTTGTTTTAGTGATGTACAGCTTTACAGTTTGTATAGTCAGCCTACTAAAATTTAGTCTCCAAGTTTTCATTAGCAGACAATTTGTGGCACTCCCCGTGTGGAAAATATTCTACAGTCCCAGTAACCAGTACAAACCACCCCAACTTGATACAATACTACTTGTCTACTTATTGTGTGAATTATTTTATTTCTTCCTAACCCTACCCCCTCCCCCCCCCCCCCAAAAAAAAATCTACCCTTGACCTACAACCAACATTTTTCAATTTGGTGTCCGTTACAGGCTATGCTTCGTTCGCTTGCTCTGTCAATGAATGAGAGTAAAAGCATTGTGTTAACACTATATTGATCCAGATCGTATATGTGCAATTCACAAATGTTCGCATACTCGCAGACTTTTCCATGATGGCGTGAACACCCTCCATTTGCGCTCTTATTTCCAGAGTAACAGCAGTCTAAAGACAGTACAGAAAGTTCTCTATCAGCATTTTCCACCGTACTGAATGTGAACATTTTTTGATACTAGTGATTTTGTGAGACGTTCTGCAAAGGAGAGGGGGGGGGGGTGAAGGGTGACACACACCCGTGTTACAAGTCTTTTTTTCCGATAGCAAGCATAAAATAACACATTAAAAATTACTCTGTTTTTTTATTGCAGTTTTCCAGCTTTACCAAAGCCAATTGCCATCCTTACCAGGCTGTGGCATTTCTACAACAAATCTCGAATACTTTTGCTCAAAACAGATTAAGATTTGTAGCCTATGTCAACACTGTACAGTGCCTTTGTGATATTGTTGTAATTAAGGATGTGCAGGTACCAATACTACTACCGGGATCAACTGCAGGTACCACTGGTATCGGTATCGGACCGACACCAGGTTAACTAGTACTGGAAAAAGTACCGGCATTGGCTTGTTTTTTCCAGAATCGGCATTTTCGTATATTAATAAGATGCCATATTGTTCCCAACGCTACTAAAAATAAAGCAACTTTTAAATAAATAATCTGCTAGGTTTTGATCTCGTTGAGCTATAAAGTGTTAGCGAACAATTCCATTGTAAAACAATTCCTTCGTTTGTTACACCATTAAACTCCTGACTATTAAACAAGTTCTGTATTCTTTATTAAGTTATCATTTGATATCGGCATTGGCACCGGCTTGGTATCAGCATCGGCACATTATCGGCAAATGACGAATAGCACCAGTACCGGGTTCGGAACCGGGTAAGCGGGCACCAGTATCGTGAAAAGTGGCACCGGCACAGCCTTAGTTGCAATGCTTCAATTATGTAATACAGTCATGGTAATTAACAGTCTTTAGAGAAACCGGATAACTGTATTTCTGTACGAGTAAAGTGAGGGTTTATTGTGGAAAAAAATAGATAACTTTAATAGATAAAAATAGGTACTGCAAAAAGACTCCCCGGACTCCTACGTATCGTCGAGCTGATTCTGCTACAGGGTTATCAGCAACGTAAAGTGTAGTATCTATAAAGAACAGCTAAAAAATACCAATATCTGATATCGATAGGCCTACATTGAATATCTCCAGAAGTCTTTATTTACCAATGCGGTATCTGTATCGGCACACCTAACCTAACCTTTTTTCATAAGCATTCCGGATGTACCTAACCTAGGAAAGTTCAGGAAACTAGACGACTGTCTTTCTTGGGAACAGGAAGTAAAGACTCTGATCAGCCTGTGGTCTAGGCGAATGTGCGAGTAATTTTTCCCTGTAAATAGGGTGATCAGAAAATCCGATCTAGAAATTCTGGTACTCACTAGGTGCAGTCAGCTGAAAAAACAATTCTCTACTTAGCACGTTTACATCGAGGTAAGCACCTGTAACTCTCGTATAATTATAACCTTCAGTGACACAGTTTGAAACAGCACTACAGATTTCATAATGCACAATACAGTAACACTAGTATGCTGTTAACACTCGCTAGTATAACACTAGTATGCTGTTTGTTGTAAAACAAAGGCAAGTACAAGAAAGGAAACCTGAAGAAGCTAGGAGAGACCTAAATTAACACCACTTGGACTGTTAGGCCTATCGAAAATTCACAAAATACCGTAGGCCTACTGAATGTATTTTTGTTTTTGAATTTGAGTGTTACATTTGTCATCTAGTAGTATGCTGTTGTGCAATAAAAATACATTAGACTTACCAAATTCAATGAAACTATACGGACGAGAAACAGTCGCTACTTTCTTCCCATACTGAGATGAAAATTCGTTTTGCAGGTCTTCTAAATATTGGAAGGCCAGTCTCTTCGAAAAGTTGCGTTCACACAAGACAAGGTAGCATACATCATTTTCAATGAGATAACTGCAAATAGATAATAGTACATTAGGGATTTTCTAACCCATCAGTGTCGTAGCAGAAAAAAACATAAAATATAAATCAAATTATACCAATGTACTAGGCCTAAATTAATTTATATGAAATTTATACAGTAAAATGGTTAATTGTTGAACATAGCTGACACTTTATCCAGGGTTCGTAGTGGGATTTTGGGAGAAAAAAGTCGGAATTAAAGAATTTTTGACAGCAATAAACATAGTTGACACTTTATCCAGGGGTCTTAGAGGGGTTTTGGGAGAAGAAAGTCGGAATTAAAGAATTTTTGACACCCATAATAAGGAAAAATGAGGAATCTTTACGTTAAAAAAAAGTACCTAAAATAAGAAATTTTACAACAATTTTTTATTTTTTAATAAAGCTACAAATAAAGAATATGACTAACAACAATTTCTAGCTTTATCGTGCCAACTTCAGGGTGGCGTTCAACAGGTTATGATGAAATTCCCCAATTTTTCCAGA
>JAHWFP010067521.1:0-11157 GCA_023313725.1 Lithobius niger | reverse complement strand
GCACAATTTTTAGGAGCGATCCTCCATAAGGAGATCATTTCTGGGAACCTTAAGGTTCATGGCAGATTTTTCTAGTATTTCAAGCAATGAGCAATGTGGAAGGCTTGAAAAGAGGGATGTGACGTCAATTGAAACCAATCAGTCTCCTCCGAGTTTAGTAAGGAAGTCCTGCGTGTTTTTCAGTCGATGATTTCCCCACACTTACACTTGCACCCTCTTGTTGTTGGGATTTGATTTTTTTAGCTTAGTTCTCATATTTGCCTTCTGTATGTTTCTGTTGTTTTAAGTAAGATTAGGTTGGGTTGGTTGGGTTAGATAGCTCAAATTTCACCAGGCAGGACGGGATTGACATGAATAACAATTCAAAAGATTTAACACCTATTGATCTTCTGGAACAGCGCCTGGCCGCAAAGCTGATACGACATGTCGCCACCCAAGTTACAGTACCAGGAGCGTCTTAGGAAGTTGAACCTGCACTCCTTGGTGACAGAAGGAAGCATGACGCACTAATCGAAGCGTACAGATTGTTACCGGGAAATACAATACATAGGCTACAATTCCGCATTTGATCTTTAACATCCGGCCTGGAAGAAGAAATGGTGTTCATCTACGCGAAAAAAATGTCTAGAACAAATGTAGCAAAGTACTCTTTCGACCGTCGAGTAGTAGCGAACTGGACCTGCAGCAGTGAAAAACAGTGGGAGTGTAAATTTTTTCAAGGACGGGATCGATGCTTTTATGGACTTTGGTAAGTGTACTCAACTCTCGATTAAGTGCATCCGATCGGGCAATAAGACCAGTGTATCTCGTCTCTCCCTGCTCGTTCAATTTGATTTGATCTGATCTGATCTTTGGTTTTATTCAATATTGTATAAAATGGTAAGTGTGATACATTCCTTTGTATAGAGGGCGCTACCACAGCAACTTGCAATGTGACGTTTGGTATGACGTCACGTATTAATGTATTGTACCCCTAGTTTTGGGTCACTTCTTACACTGCCCTTTAAGGCACTCCGTCACGTACAGTAATGTTATCGTAGCAAATACGTTATAGTAACGAAGTTAGATTTTCACAAAATACCCACCAAAAGTATTTTCCATTCATCACGATAAACCGGTACTACTTTATCCGAATTTTTAAATCAGCAAAACGAATAGCCGGGGCGGATTACATTTCATTGTTTCATTTCAATACCATTTATTTTATTTCAATCTGCACTCAACCTCTTCTCCTTTCACATATATGTACACAGTAAATAACACAAAATAAAATCTTTAAATCAAGTTTAAGGTCAGGTTTACACCTCAAGAAAAAAGCTCCAGGGAGGCGAGACTCAAATTCAAAAGAGGTAAACAAATCATCAATATTTCGTCAGTGAGCTGCAAGCTGTTACCTGTTCATCTTCTTGCACAGACGCGGCTAAAGGAAGACCATCCGCTATCCTGGCGATCATCGTCATTAGCACCATTTTGGCGCTGTTTTAAAGGAATTTACAATAGTTTTAATTGACTTTTACGAAATGGACTGACAGATTTTCATCAGATCGTACGAAAACCGGAAGCCGGAAACATACTAGATGACGTGTCTTTCACTGCGCAAGACCGGAGGTTAACTGTATAGACCTTTTATTTGTTTTTATTTAAATTGAAATCGACGTTGCTGGTTATACCGTGATTAAAAATAAACGTATTGTTTTTTTGTTTTTTTTTAACTCAACTAAAAGCTTTAAGAAAATAAAATGTTATGCACAAAATCTGGATTTGTGATGGCATTTTCTTGACTTAGCTCTACCCAAACCCAAATCTTTGCCGCAGGATCGTACCATAATTTTTGTTTCGTTTGTTTTTAGCGTAATTCTCCTTAAAATAATTTTAGTAATTGATTTAAAATTCTTTAAATCTTAAGAATCTTTAAGTTACGTATTGTTTGCTTTCAACATCTTAATTCCGGGTGATCTCGATGTTACCAGAAGTTCATGTTTCGTCTACCTGACTCTGATGCCAATAGCCATGTTATATGGGTTCCATTGTAAGCTGAAACCAGCCGTACTCGTTTCTGAAGATATTTCACAGTGGATTAATTTATGGAAAATTTGTGTTTTAAAGTGTTTAAGCTATTGCTTCACAGCCACATTAATTCGTAGAGTATCATTACCTTTTTTACCGAACAATCTTTCAAAATGCTAACCATGACACGGTGTTGGTGTCGGCGCAACTGGTTGGTTTTGAAGAGCAATCGACCAAAACGAGCCGATTTCGTGACAACAGCTAGCAAAAGACCTTATTTGCAATTGCCGTATTTGTCTGCAGTGAAACTGTATAAATATCAGCTTAGTTTGTGCAAAAACGTACACCAAAAGAGTGGTGGAGTCATCGGAGCGAATGTCGTGAATTCACCGTTAACTGAGAACAATACTGATGTTGAAACGAACATGTTTGTTTCCCGACCCGAGTTAGTTGCAATGTTACAACTGCAAAGGGAATTGACTGCCTCCGAATGGGAGGAATTAAAAGCTCAGTTAATTAAGGGAGGGCGTAGTATTACTGAACACAATTTTGAAGGAAACGTTATGGGTGGATGTATTCACTACAAAAATTATGCCGCTGGTAAATCCTTGATGGAATTTTTGAACAACTCCAATAAAAAACCCAATGTTGCGACGTTAGCTCGTTATTTGCGGCTTTGTGCCGATTGTTTTGATCAATCTAGTGAGGAAGAAATTGTTAAACTTTACAAGGAGCTACGAGCCATAGCTCCCGTGTTGGACGTAGCTTCTCTTGAACATGTGATTGCCGCTTTAGCAAAGACCTCGCTGTATAAAGATTGTCTGGACTTGATTGAAGAAATCAAGTTTTCCTGTATACCAAGGGGGCAAGTCTATAATCGAGTGGCCTCGGGAGCTTTTTCGCGTACTAATGTCGAGTTGGGGTGGTCTTTACTGGAAACCTTGTTCTCCGATAGAAATCGTAATGTCTCGTCGGACACTTTCCTCCAGTGGTTAAAGTTGGTGGAAAATACAAAAGAGGAAAAGGAAGCATCCCAGATGTTTGACCGATTTCTGGATTTTTGCTCTCGGCATCTTCTCTCCCTTCCCACGGACGTGATTGAGCAGGTCAAACAACATTTCCATCGGTAAATGGTGAATTTGCTTAACATTGTTAGGCAAAAATGCATTGCCAATAATGCGGCAGGAGCAGCTAAAGGTGTGCAGCTGAAGAGGACAAGATTCACCACTGGCAGCAAATTCCTGCAAGCACAGAATGGCAAAGAACTTTAATTTTTGGCCAATAAAACAGAAAGGTGACCTTGGTTGCAAGCACAAAAGCTCTAAAAAAGCATAAAGCTCTTGTTTCTACTTTGTCAGAGCTTGGTTAGACTTTAGTGTTATTATGCTTGTGAACTGTGCCATAATTTTATTAGCCACATATTAAAGTTATACGCTTGTTAGAATTTTGCGTTTCAAGGGTGAAGCGTGTTCTCTTCACCTCTCCCATGAAAACCGTACATCGTTGTACTACCTAGCTGCTGTTCATCGATCACTGGTTGATATTACAACTAGGTAACCGTGCTAATCAAGAGATTGATACAATAATTTAGATGTAGCAGCTTTGGCGAGGTGGTTAGAGATGCTGAAACTGCAAAACTACAGTCGCCCGATGCTTTCAATGTGTTCTTTGTACCGAATAGAAAACTTCAGCAGCATGATTGATTGGTAATTCATGAGAGTCGCTTAACCTCTCGATGGTGTAGGAGAAAGTTGTACATGTTGGCTGCTCCAGATGCCTTATTGGCACTGCACCTTAAATGAGAAATGTGCTGTGAGTGCTTTACTTTGAAATATAGAAGACATAGCTAAGTGTAGAAATCCTAACCTTCCAAAATGAGAAATAAAGTCAAAGAGTAGAAACCGTATACTAGACATGGACAGTAGGTTTGGGCATTATTGACATTTTGACCGTGTGGTTATCATGATTCATGGCGTTGCCACATTTTACCTCGTCTTAGTTGCGAAATATCTAATTCACAGTTGGCCTTTTATAACTCTCTGGATCTACATAATTTCAATTTTTATTTTTTTAAATATCGCTAAGTAATGCAACTTCTTTATTATTTTGAAGGCAATTTATTGATCCATTAAAAATATGGTAAAATATGGTATTTCAAATACCAACAAAAATGAGGCGAGTGTTCTCGTTTTTATACATTTGGCCCCCGCAGATTTAGGGATAGACCGGTATTAATATCGGTATCGGTATTTACAGATATTATCGGTATTTTTAGTGTATCGGTATCGGATCTGTATCGGTGTTTATTTACCGATATTTTAGCCGATACGACCAACTTCCATGCGCGCTGGCTACTCCACCTAGCTTGTAAGAAAACTTTCCTGCATAGCATTGCATGTATCCCACGACATCATCCGCACAGCAGCTTAGTGAATTCAAAGTGTGTGCATTGCCAGATTCAGGGCAGGGGTTCTTGGGATTAGGCCTATCTGCAGTGTACGCTGGGTTATTTTTACAGTCGAAGGTACACTTGCGGATCTGCCACCACCGAGAAAAAAAAATTAGAAATTTAATTTTCTTGAACACCAGTTTCATAATGATGAAGTATGCATTTGACTTTCTGACCCATTATAATTTTTTTTTTTGGAAAATCGGTATCGGTGTATCTGATCTGAATCGGATCGGCGTGTGAGGGGAAAATCGGTATCGGATCGGATCGGTATTTTTCTGTATCGGTCGATCCCTACGCAGATTTTGACATTAATAGGCCCACCAAATAAATTAATCTGCGGTAATCGTGGCAAGACAATCACGTGGGCTGCTTATGGAGAAAATAATGCCATCCGTTAAAGCTACAGTTCATTTATATTTAGCCCTAGCATTTGTTTTGTTACCACTCCTTGCCTGTATGATGTATTTGCACACACTTGGAAGAGGCAAAGTCTAAAGTTGAGATCCCATAGGAGGTTAGAGGCCGTGAGAATTCTTGTGATTTGAATTCAATGGAATTGTGAGGGAGGGAAAAACTAAACCCTTTATTCTAGTAGGTTTTGTAGACCCCCTCCCTACACACACTTCCTGACACGCATCAATGTTCGATCAAGTACAAATGTCAATTTTAATTGAGTGGGAGGGAGGCAACCATGTATAACAAATTGTTAGTTTGATTTGTGCGTTTTGTACACAGTGCATTTTGTACACACCTAGTAGCAGTAAAAAATCGCTAAAAGAAAGGGTCAACTTTGGTTGGAGGGCAGTGTTGGGTTGACGGGAGTTGACATGATAACGAAAATTACATGTAAAATGCTAGGTAAATAACTATGGGAAATTCAGATAGATTTTGCTGCTTACCGGGACATCATAAAATATTTGCTATAGCCTAGGCTAAGCCTTTACATGCATATGTATGCATTCCAACTAGGTGTATGCAAAACTCGAAAAAAATATTTGAGTCCAACAAAGCTCCGACTTAGGCTCAAGTTCGACTCTATCATTCTTACGAAAGCTCGAATGTTTCCAGTATTTCGAGCCCGAAGGCAGAAAGAGGTGCGACGTGCGACTATGTCGCAGATAATCTGGCATGGTTGCAGACAAAAGTACCGTTTTGACCAAATTTCTGCCGTTTCGTCAATTTGGACATTCCAATACACCATTTTCGACGTCTCGACGAGACCTTTCTGTTGATGGAAGAGCCAGATCAGTAGGGTAAACCACTGACAAGTTAATCAGTAAAAAAACCAATAAATATGTGGTAGCCATAAGATAAACAAAACGTATTGGCTGCAGATAATTTTTTCTCGACAATTGGTGTCGCAGACAGTGGCAGAAAATTCTGCTTCTGGGATTTCGAGTTTGTGTTATGTGAAGCGTTGCAGAAATCAATAAAACTCGTTAAGTAAAAAAAAAATCATCTTACATTCTTACATGTTAAAAGAGTTAATTAGTTTTCAATTTATTATCTTACTCTACGATATTTTATGTTGTACTGTAACTTGGCGATTAACATTGAACTTGGTGAAAGAGTAGTTTACATTTTATTTAACCTGGCAGTTAACATTGACATATTAAGAAACTAAATCACACTTTAACCACCGGGTAGAACACAGTTCGACAGTTCTTCCTGGTTGTTTAAGTGTGATTTAGTTTCTTAATACAGTATGTCTTTGCAAAACCCTGTAATCGCCGTTTACCGGTTTTCGTTAAGTTAACATTGAACTTGAAAAGTTTTGGAAAAACTCTTTTTCGACCCGAGACTTAAATCATTGGCCAGGTGCTCGACTCGAAGTCAAATTATTGCGCTCGCACACTCCTAATTCCAACCACATGTGGTGACATGGCTAATAGTCATGCGAATTGGTGCTGAAGACATGTGTTTATGTATATTTACATTAAGATTGTTTACTTTTTTTTTTTACTTACCTTGGAAACTGGAGGGAAAAGCACAAGAGAAGCTGTCTCTTAACTAGTGCAATAAACCATATTTACATTCTTATGCGTCATTGGCACAGGCCAAGCACCGACTTCAGTTTGACAGAGTTACAGACCAGATATGCATATTACCGTGTTAATTACTGTTACAACTATCATGTCTAGCCTCACCATGGAGACCACCTTCAAGTTAGGGCCCAGACGATTTTGCACCTCCAGTCATCCCGCTATTGCAGTGTTGTTCATTCTTATTCTTATTCTGAAATAAATTGTCATGATGGTAAGTTGGTAACAACTTTTTAATGGTAATTTATTGTTTTCTTTTTCTCTGTACATACCAGGAACGAAGCTGAGAGCTGGGAAGGGGACTACACAACTATACAGTTAGAGTAAGTACTCACCAATCAAGAATGTACAGCATTAATTTTTTCTGTAGCTTGTAGGTGATGCGATGTTGCCAGAGAACATAATTTTTACCATTTGATTATGCGATACATTGTCCGTCATGCTGATCAGATAGTAATTACAAACAAAAACGTCACGTGTGCCGTAAGAAAAGGGGTTATATGATTGAATTTTCACTTGTTAAAATGTACACGGATAAAAATTGTTGATTTTTAATTGAAATAATCAAATGTACAATTGAGAAAATTGCATCTGTTTAAGTGCTGTTGTGCTTTACGTAAAATATATAATTGGTAAAGCACAACAACACTTAAACAGATGCAATTTTCTCAATTGTACATTTGATTATTTCAATTAAAAATCATCAATTTTTATCCGTGTACATTTCAACAAGTGAAAATTCAATCATATAACCCCCTTTTTTACATGTGACTTTTTTGTTTGTAATCCGTGTACCTTTTTTTATGGCTATGGCATTGCACTACAAAGGTTTGTGCATGCAGTCTATTGTTGCTGGCCACTTTGAAACAACTCAGCTTAGCTCTGAAAGCTTGAATATACAAAATAAATACGACATTCTATCGTTTCTAGCTGCCAAATGTTGCTTAGTTTGGTTTAAAACTACATTCGTTTAGCTGACCAGATTTTTTTTCCAATTTACCGTTCAACAATCAACGTGGTAGCAAAGACATATCGTATGCACGAAGAATGAATCTGGCGTTTGCTGAGTGGCAAAGTTCCCTAATTATAACAATTAGGCTGTGCCGGTGCCACTTTCGATACCGATGCCCGTTTACCCGGTTCCGATCCCAGTACCGGTGCTATTGGCATTTGCTGATACTGTGCCGATACCAAGCCGATGTCAAATGTTAACGTAAATAATAAAGAATACAGAAAGTGTTGATCGTCACTAATTTAATGGTGTAACAAACGTAACACTTTTACAGAGGAATCGTGCACCGAAACTTTATAGTTCAATGAGATTAAAAACTAGCAGATTATTTAATTAGAAGTTCCTTAATTTTTAGTAGCGTTAGGAACAGTAGGCCTATGCCATACTATTACTGTACGATTCTGGAAAAAACAAGCTGATGCCGGTACTTGCTAACCCGGTGCCAGTCCGATACTGATACCAGTGGTACCTGCAGTCGATTCCGGTACCAGTATGGGTACCTGCACAGCCTTAATAACAATGGTTAAAACAATGTAACTCCGGAATGGCTCAACCAATTGAAAAAGTGGTCACTGTGAGGATGAAGCCCAAGGAAATTTCTGGCTTAGTTCATGTTTCATATTTTAGGTAGGTGCAGTAGTTTTGTTTGAAACCGTGTCACACAAGAACAAGAACAACAACAAGAAGTGAACACTTTTCAAATTTACGTGTGGCGCCGTACATTTATTCTTGCACGGAATTTGATAAAAGTTGGCATAAATCTACCTTCTATACCTATCTACTACCTGGCGAAGTTTGGTCAAAATATATTGAATAGGAATGGAGAAATTAATAGTTTTAGTTTTTCTGGAAAGAGGTCTTCAATCATATAAGGTTCTGCTGCAAAAAAAATGTTGACCGTACTAATGTCATTGTCATCTTTCATTGCAGCCTTGGTATTAAGCCTCACTAAACATGTCGGCTATATATATTTTTCTTTTTCCAGTGGCAGTTGTTGCCGTTGTAATTCTACATTAGAACCAGTGCAAATAAGCGAAGAGGAATTTGCTCTCCTGCGAGACGTATTTATGAAGGATGTAGTTACAGGCATCAATCCATACTCAAAAACAACCCCTCAGGAAATTGCTAATTTCAAGCGTTTTGTTAGCCAAACGTCGCCGTACGATGTTGTAATAGACGGTTTGAACGTTGCCTTTTATGATGCGACCAAGAAAACGACGTCAGCAGAGAAGGCTGGAATGGTAAACCTAATTAGACATAATCAAAAAAATAGTCAGTAGAACCCGTTTATCCAACCCATTGTGTACATATGTTGTTGAAAACTCAGGTTGCCACAATTTCACCAATTTTTAGAATGGTCCTACGTGTGATGTTTGACACAACACGAAAAATTTCTGGCTAAAACAATTAGTGTAATTCTGCAACTTTATTTAAATCGTGGAGAACCATTTTCTGTTGCAGTGTACGGCACATCCATATACAGGGTGATTCACAAAAAACTGACGACCCAACATTTTTTAAGTTCAACTTTTCTAGTTAGCACCCCTCAGAACCAGGAGAGGACAGAAATCTTCCGTCTCATTAGATTTGATTTCTGTCCTCTCCTGGTTTTGAGGGGTGCTAACTAGAAAAGTTGGACTTAGAAAATGTAGGGTCATCAGTTTTTTGTGGACCACCCTGTATGTTTTGACGAATCCACAATAATTAGTCAATTACTGTAGAAGCCTATTTAAATAATGCAGCAATGCCCTACTAACCCCTCATGTTTTCTCATGGTATCAATAATATTTTTTTATATCCAATTAATAGCCTACAGCTGTAAAACAGTTTTGAAAAAAAAAATTATTTAAATCAAATAAAATCTTGATTCATTGCAACCCTGATCGAGATTCCCCTCTACTGGAGAAACTGATATATGCTTGAAAAAATAGTCATTCTGGAAAGTAACGGGGAAAAAATATGTGCTTACTGGAAAGTACTAGAAAACCATACAAACACAAACATTGTAATCGAAGGTCATTGGATAGTACGAAAACTGGAAAAGTCTGCGTGCAATTTGTAATGTCGTTAAAAAAAGTGTTATTGAGTGAAACCATGATTATATAAAATAAAAAATACTACTGGGAAATTTAATGTTCTGAGACGTACAAACACTGGATAAAAATTGTACAGTGAGAAAACTTAAACACGTAGCTTAGAGGAGCGTGTGGGTGCTGTAACTAAACTCTTACCTGTTTGCGTTTGTGGGATTTTGGCGACAGTTCTTACTCCTTAGTGCATACTTCCTTTTTGTGCTTTTGGATGTAATGCCATATAAACCTGTAGGAGAAGCTGGTGCACAGTGGCACAACAGTGAAAATTGGACATGTAAAGATTAGACTTGGTAAGCATATATTAGGGGCTTCTAGTTCATTGAGATGACTTAACCGTGACTCTAACCACAAACTTAGAATCACAACTCAGACACTTCTGCCATCTGAGCCATATCTCCATGGGTGCATTTATCTTTTCGTCGTGTATTATTTGCTGTGATTTGTGTATGCTGCTTTACGTGTAACCCTGGGAACCGAAACAGTTTGAATAGTACTGCTGGTTTTAATCTTGTACTATGACAGTCACAGTTGTTTCGGAATTTAACGCTTTTTTCAAAGTTTATTTTCAACATCAGTTAATTGGCGAATTTTTGGTGAACTTTCAGTTCCACTGTGTTATTTGCCAACCAACTTATGTTAAAAATGAACGTTTGAAAGAAGCGTAAAATTCCAAAACTTTGTCTAAAACGGCTCAAAGTAGATCGCCCCATGGCATTTTTAGAGTACACAGTTGTTTTCTTTGGTATCAACTGCTGGTTAATAAGTGGATTTGTTCAATTTTTGGTTTGTTTCAGTTGTATGATATGGTTCGAGATCTTGTGGAAGCCAAAAATGCCCGAATCCTCATTCTGGGAAGAAAACACATGTCTCGATGGCCCAAACAAATTATGTCTTACATTCAAAGCCACACTCATTGCTTTTTTGCGAACAACTTGTAAGTAATAAATTCTATAAACTAAAACACCTTATTGGAGTTGCAATTGTCATAGGATCCACATATTCGAGTGCACAGGGACCTCAAGTCGTAAAGCTGAAAATTTTTAATTTTTTTTTAAATTTTTAATTTAATTTAATTTGTTAGGATAATAACAGTAAGTTGCTGCTGAACAGACAGTGGTTCACTGTACACAAATGGTTTTACAAAACTTAAAAACAGTTTGAGCTACTGTTTTAATGTATGCCATCGGAAGCGCACGCATTGTAAATATAGACGTTAGCCACTGACACTGCATTTCGAAGTTGAAAATCAATGCCGCCCGTCGCCCGATATCCGATTCCAATGTCTTTTTGGATGCTTAAGAGTACCAGTAGTTAGTCCTGTCTAAATGTGTTTTTCCTTGTCCAAATAATCTTTCTACACACCTCTATCTGCGCGTCATAATCAGTATTCACTTTGTATTGTTTGGAATAGTTACTATTTTTGTGCAATACAACAAAGAAAAAAAACCGTTTTTTTTTTTAAATTTGTTATTTATTTTTTCACAGATCCAAAGATGATCCATTCTTGCTGTATGCTGCAATGTATAGTGGATTAGGAACATATGTTGTTTC